>CATIWQ010183649.1:0-55204 GCA_949673415.1 Euphorbia schlechtendalii | reverse complement strand
CGGGGAATGATTATTTTAATGTTATCAATTTACTTTTTGATTATTTTATTATTATGTGTGTTATGGATTTAATATTTATATATTTTACATTATGGGTTTATTATTCGATTATTATAAGTGTAATATTTACTTGTGTATTATATTTTCATTTCATTGTTACTCGCGTATCATATTTCCATCTCGTTTTACTTATATATGTATAAAATATACTTTACATAAAATACAATATACATGTTAAATAGAAAAAAAATTATTTGTAATAAAATATAATAATAATAATAATAATTAAATAATAAGATATTTTAGTTCAAGATATTATAGTTAAGATATAATTTGTTGAATAATAATTAGAATAGAAGTGATGTAGAGAAATGAATATAATAATAAAATATTAGTACTTTATTGGAATCTATAATGGGGAATGGAAAATATGGAAGATAGTTGAAGCAAAAATATTGTAGATCATGCAAAATGGGGTTTGGGAAATGGAAAATGTGGAAAATTGTTGGAGTTGCTCTAATAGGTGAAATTGTGAACAAATTTGAAACAATTCGCTATTTGACATTCTTTTAGCATTGGAAAGGATTTTAGGATTTTGAGATGATCATTTAAAATGGATATCGATGAGATTGAGGAATATTATAATTTGTAGATAGTTTTGAAGCGCAACAGAAAATTCGAAGGCAATCTTGAGAGTATATCTGTGACGATGTCTAACGGGATGTTTCCAGCCTTTGCCATATTCAAGAACTCGATCGATTGTTTCAAGCAAGCTATTTGATTTGGGAAGATTATAAATTAAGGGCAATAGTTGTCTATATATAATGGTGAATCGTAAATATTGAGAAGAAAAAGAATCATAATCAAGCTATAACTTGATAAATGCAAATTATATTCCTAATCGGGTACTATTCACGTTCAGACTGTTGAGGACTATTACATAGTGATTTTTTTTCTTTTCCTTTTCATTTGTTGTTAGTTGATAAAAATTATGTTGGTTCAATCAAGATTCATGACTCTCGTATTGATAAAAACTTTCAATTAATTGTTTAAAATGGTGTTTATGAACCGAATCGAAATAACTCATTGAATTTATGAATTCGGCTTGTTCGGTTTAGTTTTTGTTCTAAACTTTTCGGCTATATATTTTATAAATTTCTTGTTTATCGAGTTGGTTCCATTTTTTTAAATAACCGAACCATGATTATTCAAAAAAAATCTCTTAAAATTATGTGTAATATTATACTTCAACCTCAAATAGTTTATGTACAAAGTTAATCTCATAAGATATACATAATTAGTACCAACAATATTTTTTCTTACGTTTGATGACATTTTATATGAATTCATATTATCATAATGTATATTTTTTATCAATTACAATATGGTTAAATTGGTTAGCTATAGTTTACTTAATTATGATAAAATGGTATAAAAATAAATTGTTAGTTTGTTTAGGATCAATTAATTCTTTTATTTCACTTTGGTTCGCAAGATTTGGCTTTGCGAGATCTTCTGTATCTTGTATTGAGCCTATAATTTATGTCTCTAAATTTTTTGTTGGTTTATATTGAGCCTCAACTCAGCCAGTTTAGTGTTTTAGTTTCTTTGATTGTTAGTACAAACATATATATGGAGTTGAAGAATAAAACTTTTGCCAACTCAATTTTGAGTCATTTTGGCATTGCTTTCTCATGCTTCTGACAGCTTATATTTCACAAAACTTCTCTCGCAGTCTTAAGTGAGATATCAACTTTTGTATCTAGGAAAGCAAGGAAAATGTGAGACTCATTGCATTGTTTAGTTCCCTATTTGGACATAATAAGGAAATGGTCTATTGTAGCATTAGTACATGATACTTTACTGCCACGTCTAATTTCAATCATAAACTCATCCAAGAGACGAGATACGAATAAAATGAAAAAAAATTTTGGGATGTAAAGCATTGACTCCATTTATTTTTATTTCTTACGAGTATCTGTCTTACTAAGTTGCGCTTTTATGAGAATTTCGCCTCTTCGATTTATCTATCTGCTTTTATTGATATGTTGGTAATTTCTCCAAAGGCTTGATCGACGAGTGTTTGTAATGCAGGTGTTAGGAGAATACTCAATAATTGAGGCAGGCAGGCAGAGTTCTCAAAATGATTGATGAAGAAAGGGTTATGATGTGTCTCTGACGAGCTGGTGATAATTGAGTTTATGTGGTGAAAAGAGATGATTAAGTTTTGTTTGTTGGATCGCAACATACATAACAATGGAAAACCCATTCGACACTAGCATTGTTTTAACTTTTCGCACCTGGTTTATATATATTAGTAGAAGGGTTTTGATATGCTCGCATCATAAAAAAAAAAAAAAACAATTTGCAATTTACGTTGTTGCTAGAAGGTAGAGAAAAGAATGAGTGCTCTGTGCCCCTCGGGACATGTAATGTATTGTTGAACGTTAAATTTAATATAAATTAGCTTTGTACAAAAGAGAACAACTCATAAGACCAATTGCCATTGCAAAATAAAAAAAAAAAAAAAAAAAAAAATCTTTTCTTAGGTTCAAATTAACATTTTTACATTCTCAATTAAAGCAGCCATATTAGAATTGCTTTGAAATAAAAACAAGAAACAAAGAAAAGCTAACTTCAAAAACTAGATAATACATCAAATGCAGTTGAATCTTCAACTGCAAAAAAAATTTAACATGAAATGCATTACTAAGAGCAAAAATTACAAACCACACCAACTCTTGACACACTTGTCATTAACCACAAGTATTCCTACATTAATCATTTTGTTTTAAGGTTTAGTCCCATATAATACACGTTATTCCCATTGGGATTGAACATTCATACATTCATTCAACTATGCTCGATTAGGTATCGTTCCGCAACGGCAACATGAATAGCAGCGCCAAAAGGAAGGACATCTTCGTCAATCATAAAATAGGGAGAGTGGCCAGTGTGAGTAGAGCCTAAAGTCTCATTTCTAATGCCGATGTAGTAAAACGCAGCTGGGATTCGTTGAGTAAAAAGAGAAGTCCTCAGCACCCATCATTGGTGGCACCACTTTGAATTTGGTTTCACCCAATAAATCAACGGCTACTTTCCTCACATGTTCATACATTTGCTCATCGTTCACCGTTGGTGGATATATTGTGTTCTCTTTCTCAAAGAAGTCTACTGTTGCTCCGCATCTGAACACGCCTGCTTGCTCTACTAACACCTGCTTTTTTTTTTTAGTATTATTTCATGCGTTGTTAGAATGGCAAGAAACGTGTCACATATATAAAGCAGGGTGAATGGTTGAACCTCGTTTATTCGTTGCAGTAATCGATAGAAGCTAGAGTTGGAGAAAGCCCTGAAAGTACCACCAAGCACAACAACATCAGGAATCTTGTCCAAATTGTTGCCTCCATCCACTGTTGTAACAGACACAACCTGCTAATTCAATTTGGCAACTCAGAAAAATATGTTTATGCATCGATACGATATAAAGATTCTCTAAATTTAGGAAGTGGTACATTTGAAAATTTCAATCATTCTCAATAATTCATCAAGTTTTGATGGTTGAGATTAAATTTAGTTGTTTGTGAGGTCCACGTTGGAATTAAATCTCCACAATCAAAACTGGATTGATTGAAATTTATAAATGTATCTAGAAAATTCTTTTCCCCTTAATATACTTATAAAGGTTCTATATACGGGACATGAGGTAAAAAGGTAAAATAATTTGTAAGTATTGTAACATGTTAACAATAATGCTAAAGTTTTCGTACTCCTTCCATTATTGTAACATGTTAACAATAACGCTAAAGTTCTGTACTCTTTCAATTTTAAATAACCGTCACTTTAAAATTATTTGTCAATTACCAATGTACTTGATGAAGATAATAAAAATATTTATGTACCTCTAAAATTTTTATTCATTTAAAAATTGATTGGATACTTTATTTTTTTATAATTTTTAATGTGCATTAAATACTGATAAAATTGACAAAATCTACGTTAAAATCCAAAAATAATACTCCCTCCTGTTCCTAATATTTGTCGTTTTAGAATTTTCATCAAAACTGATAAGACATTTAATGCACTATAAAATGACACTTTAACCCTTTTACTTTGTAATAAAATTCTCTTTCTTCGTAATTATCAAATTATAAATTAATCTACACTTAATATCTTTCCTAACTAATGCAAGGATAAATTAGGAAAATCTTGTCAAAAAATGCATTAATATTTTAAAATGATAAATATTAGAAATCAGAGTTCAAAATTTAAAATGATAAATATTAAGAACTGGGAGAGTACTCTGGAAAAAAAAAAAAAGTTAATATTTCACGGTACCTGGGAGTCAAGGGGGTTAGATTCACGAGAAACAATGCCTTGCAAACTGATAACAGCGGCAGAGGCGGCCAAAATGGGGTCAACTGAATGGTGTGCATTTCCAGTACTGCCCTTATCGCCACTAATAACAGCTCGGAAAAAGCCACAGCCGGCTAACAAAGGACCGGGCCTTGAACCAATAGTAGCAGTTGGATGTTCATGTGAAACATGAACTGCAAAAATAGCCTCAACATCCTCTAAAGCTCCATCTTCTATCATTCTTTTTGCTCCATTTCCTGCTTCCTCTGCTGGCTGGAATACCAGTATTACCGTTCCCTGTTTCCACCAAAACTACCGTATTTAGATTTTTTAAAATCCGCGTTGGAATCTCTAAAGTGTAGGGGCAAAGTTGAGATTTTATTATTTAAACAAAAAAAATAATGCTACAGGGGCGATATTAATATTTATTATCAAAATTGGACTTTGTTCAATTGTTTCATTGTTCACAAAATTAAATGGTGATGATCATTTATCTTCAAATTTCTTTTTATTTCAAAAGAATATTTATTATTGCATGTCAATTACTTAATGAATAAAAACTTTACCAAGTAAAAATAATTTTGCTGGAATGATGATATTGTCTAATTAATAACTAGAGGCTAGAGCACTACAATTTGGCCCACAGGCAAATCAACTGAACTCAATTTTGGACCACAGTCGATAGATCCAGATAGTTTGACATTTAATTACCGAAAACCAAATATAATATTGGGGGCATTTTCAAATAATTAACATTTTAAGTGTTCTTCGAGATGTTTGTCCAAATCAGCCCGGGATCCTTTGTTTTAGACCAATTTTCATCACATGCTCTATAACAGAAAAGTCAAAAGATTCCTTTTTTTTTCTTAATATGGAGTTCTCGGTTGTAGTGCCACTTTACCACTAGTAGTTTAAGCCTCAATAACATTAACAGTACACTGACCAAATGTAATTAAAATCACGAGCATTCAAATTTCAAACTAACCATACGATGTAGTATTTATGTTTTATATTTGTCTAAATGCCTCTAATTATTATTCTTTGTAGACATGGTTAGAGGTTAAAACAATTGACGTACTAATGAATTTTTTAATAAAGCTCATTATAACTTAAATTACTTTTCTACCATATATTATTGTATACATGTGGGTTATATGTTCCATTTCACTTATCTTTTTTTGAAGAATGCATTTCACTTATCTTTTAAACAAAAAGGATCTATTTGATTATTGATGTACTAATTAATAATGCTCAATTTAATCAAATTTTGTACCATATATATTAGTGTATATATGTGGGTTATATGTTCCATTTCACTTAATTTTTAAATTAAAAGAATCTATTTAATAAATTTGTATCTCCTTAAAAAGACACCAATCTCACACGAATGATAAATGCTTTGACAATGATACAGACTATTTAATTTTAAAATAATTTGTCATTGTCCAAAAAAAGTTTTCACATGTGACTATTTCTTCAATAAAGGCTATATCATAGGAGACCGGGTTCTATAACATAGATTTTGGACCTTTCACACACATCTTATCTGTGGGTGTGTGACTCAAAATCAGTATTGTAACGTGACAAAAATATGTACGAGAGAAACTCTGTGAATAAATATCAATTGAAAATCACTTACATATAGATAATAATTTTTCCGGTGCATGTGTCAATTATATGACATCATAAAAATACTAGAATATATATAACCTTGAACGATAATAACTTTTCATCTTTTCTTAAATAAATGTAGACCATACATACCTATACAACAGTATTATATGAACTTAAAAATATGCAAAATATAGAATATAAAGTGTAGCTTCTATTTTTATATAATAAAAACTGCACCTTCTAATCTCTAAAACAACTGAAGGATTTATTAATCCAACCATATTATTAATTCAATCATTTATGAGGGGTATAACTTAGCCTAAATGGTTAATTTTTGTGGCCCTTAACCATTGATTAACGCTTTTTTACGTCAATACACTTCTATTTTTGCATTTCAGCTCCTCAGTAAAAAGTATAAATTATAATGAATACAAATAATTGAAAATAATTATAAATCAATATGGTGTCCACATCCAAACATCAAATGTTTTAAAAAATAAAGTAATTTATAAATTTATGAAAAAAGTTAAGAAATAATAATGGTAAATATTTTCTATTGAACAATAAAATTGTAAAAGAAATAGTAGAGCTAGATTTATAAAGATGTATAGACATTTAGTAAAAAAAATGTAATTTTCTAATATAGATGTGTAACTTTAATATTAATACGGGATCCAACATTAATTTTTAGTAAGGTTCAAATACAATTTACCAATAAATTTATACCACGTCTTAAAAAAAAAAATGTGACCCCACATTAACATACGTGTTTTCGTCACTGAGTAAGAAAAACATATTTTTATTAGTTACAACCAACCAATAGATTTGAAGCAAATATAACTTGAAAAGTAAAAAATTTACGAGCTAAATAAAAAAATTACCAATAATCGGGGCTTTGACCCTGGAGGCAAAGTATAGTTAATTTTATGTTCCAGATAGGGAAAATTAAAAAAAAAAGAGAGAGAGAATTATATTGTTGCCGACATGAAAGAACATGTATGCATTTAGTCATTTTATCCATGAAAAGAAAAAATGTGATTAAAAAACAAAAAAACTATATGATCTGCATACGGACACTAAGTTTTGTTATGAGAACATAAATAAACTTTTTTTAATGTAAATTTAAAATTATACAGATTTGAATAACATTTATTTTTCTAATTACAACACAAGTCTAAAACAACATACTGAATTAGTCATTTTGCCTAGTTGACTCGACTCGTTTATAGCAGAATAATACATATTTTCATCCCACAAATATGTGCTTTTTAGAACAATTTTATCCACGCAATTGACGCATATGATTGAATAATTGATTTCCCAACCAAACAAAAAATGATCATATTTTAACTTGTTTTTGTCTAATTTCTTAGAAAATTGACTATGTCATTAACAATCATTTATTCCTTAAATAATCAGAGTAATAGTTTAATGCTAAACACTAAGATCCGGGAAATAATTTTCAAAAGATTTTCGTAACTAGAAAATAAAATATCAATATAAGCAAGAGTAGGGACAATGACCTTCAAAAGATGCTCACGGCTCTTCAAAATCTTGGCAGCACCAAGCAGCATTGCAACATGTGCATCATGCCCACAAGCATGCATTTTTCCGGCTACTTTGCTTTTGTGCTCCCATTCTACCGCTTCCTGTTAGACAATTCCGGCTTGTTTTCAGTGAGTTTTTACCGTTTTGTTACAACGTGGCCTAATGAGACTGATGACATACCAAAAATAGTAATACCACTAATAAATATGTTATACAATGTGAAAGTTTTTATTATTGAAACTTCCTTTTTATTGGTCCCTAGTAGGGCATTGTACCAAGGACAATCTTTATGCTACATTTTCTTAATTCATCGCATGTGTGATCAAATCTGTCAGACCGGATTTATAAAGGCAACTCTAATTGATCACATGTCGAATTAGATATGAGATACTCTTGTATTTCAACATGTGTCAAATTCGACCCAAATCATCTGAATAAATATACAGATTCAATATTCTCTTTGTCAGATTCAACAAATAAAATTAACAATAGCTCACATGACAAGTTAGGTCTTCGTTATCTTGAATAATGTGAAATTAAATTATTTTTCTTGTCACGCTTTAAAATTAAAAAGCAAGTTATTTGTTTAAAAGGGTAAAAAATAAGTTAGTAAGATTTGAAGATTTTGGAGTAACAATTTGGTTAATTACAGTGGCTACTTCATGTATATTGAAGTTAAGGAAAATTATTAAGAACACGAGTCTTTCAAACTAGAACACAATTGCTTTTTCTTTACCATTTTCAAAGTTTACTATGCATTGTTGAAAAAGGAAAAAGCCTAAAGTTAATGTTACAGGAACAACTTTCAAGAGCTTGAAAAAGTAGTATCAAATTAACTTATAGTAAATTATACTATCAAGTAACAAAATCAAACCCTAAAGTAGATGAAACTCTTTTCAAAATTTCCATATTTCAAAGTGATCACACTATCTTTACAGAGATTCTAATTGAAACTTTAAACAGTTTTGCTAACATGGCATGATTAAAACTCCGTTTTATATTCCCATGTATTAAATGGAAATAGTTGAACAAAAAAAGGAAAGAACCTGAATTGGAAGAGCATCCATGTCAGCTCTAAGAGCAACAAACGGAGGTCCACGGGTTCCAATCCAAGCCCGAATACCCGTTTTAGCTAATGGATATTTATAACTAATATCCATCCTATCCAACTCCTTTCTAACCAACTCACTCGTTTTAACCTCCTCAAAAGCGAGTTCAGGATTCTCGTGAATCGTCCTTCTCAAATTTTTCAACCAATCCACATTCTCCGGCCGCCGTGCCAAGGCTAGCACCGCATCAGAACAAGATTTAGTCCAATTTTCGCCGGCGGTTGAAGATTTACGAGTCGTCGGTGTTGATTGATTCTTTTTCGAGAATAAGGAAATCGAATTGAGAGAAGCAACGGAACCAAAAACGGAACAGTCATTCGCGGAAACTGAAGAAGTAGCGATTAATACGAAACAAATAGAGAGAATCAGGGAGATTAAGAGTAATAAAGTATACTTAATTGTATGAATCATCATTTTGAGGGAGTGAGGCTGCGATGGAGGAGGAAGGAGAGAGAAATATATAAAAATTAATGAAAAAAGCTGTCAAGAGAGAGAGAATAGGAGCTCGTGTCAATAAAGAGTGGGAGAGAGAGAGAGAAATAAGGCACGTGGGAGAATACGGAAATGACATGGAAATAGTCACAGTATTTGGTTGTGGTTAAAGTAGATATTAATGATTTTAATTTAAATTTGATCATATACATTTGTATCTCTTTTAACTTGTTTTTAAATAGTTATTTGTTTTCTCAATTTTTAAAGGTTTTATTCAAATTTATAGAAGACTCTCGGATAAATTTAGGAATTTGTAAAAAGTGAGCTAGTTTACCTTTTTAATGTCACATATCAATTTCTGGTTAGGGAAAGAAAAGTGACACATTTGAAAAGTCAAACCAACAAAACTCTAACAAATGTCATTTTAGGAGAAAATGAGTTCACTTTTTACAAGTTAAGAATGTTATTTGAAATTTTTTTTAAAGTTAAAAGGATTGTTTGAAACTCTTAAAAGTTTAAGGAAAAAATTGATGTTTTTAAATAAATTCAAGATGATTTTGATGTATCCCGCCTTTAAACTTAGATGTTGATAGATTATATTTTAATCATTGAAATTTATTATTTGCTAATTAGAAGTTTTTCATGGCTACTTTCTTTAACTTTTTATGTTAGATTATATTTTATACTACTCTATTTATCTACTAAGTATTGACGTTCTAAAGGGATTGTTAATTTTTTTTTTTTTTATTGTTATTTTTATTTTCAATGTGTTTTTTCTTTAAATTTTTTCTATTAATTTGTTCAACTTTCAAGATAATCATATTTCAATATTCAATAACAAGATGAGAAGACTATGAGAATCAATAGTTAAATACTAGCAAATTTTTTTTATTGAACACATTATTGAAGTCTTGAAAATAGAGTAAGACATTTATGAAAGGGTAAATTAATAAATCACCTCATTCGGTTGATTGTTATCCTAAAAACTTGTGAATTAGTTAAAATAACAATATTTAGTAGATAAAGGAAGTACTAATTTAAGGGAAATTTGATGTTGAGTTTATCGTGAAAAAACATATCATTGTCTTACCTTTTTAATTATTGATTGGTGGAGATTGATCAAATTGCTGAAAAATGAAAAGTAATGATAGCTTTGTCAAGACAAGTCACCATTTAAATATCTTAATGTGATGGTGATGAATGACAAAACAATATATAATATGTTAAAAATAAAGTCAACGTATAATGCACTACCTCTGGTGTCAAAAGATTGTCGTTTTAAGATTTTCATCAAGACCAATAAAACATTTATTACTCTTTTAAAACTACAAATTTATCTCATTTACTTCATCATAAAATTCTCTCTCTTCATAATTATTACTCCCTCCGTCTACTAAATATTATTGTTTTAATTAATTCACAGTTTTTAAGATAACAATTAACCGAATGAGGTAATTGTGAGCGGACAACAAGGAAGCAATGGGCCGAGAGCGCGCTAAATGATAGGCGTGGTCCACCGGAGTGTTTTTGTGAAAATTGAATATCGGGTCGGGGACCCGAAAAGTTAGAAGAGAAAGAGAAAATGATTTAGATCGGTCAAAACCCGAAATCGCTATCTTATAGTGTAGAGTCGCTACCTGGATTAGCTATTCCAGGAATTAAAGTCCTGTGAGGCTTAACATCCGGGGGACGGTCCACTAAGACACAGAGATTCGGGTTCGGAATAAGTTGCTTACTTCTTGTTGGATTACATTAAATTACATCAACAGAAAACCGTATTTCTTAGTTGTGCATATTCGAACTTATGTCATTTTCATGTTTATGATATGATTTTATCGTGCATGCGGAAAGCAATAAATACATACATAGTGCAGTAAATAAATACGAAAAAATAAATAAATAAATTACAGAACCTCGGGGGATGCAACCGCCCATCTAATATATTAATTACATTTTTTAAAAGTAATTGCAATACCCGAAGAAAAATAAAATCCTAAGTATACATCTAACCTAATTTACCTGCATCCACAAAGGTTAGCATAGGGAGATATAGTCCAACATGAATATATACACACATGTTCGTTTTAATTTTGAGGAGTCTCGTGTGGCCTAATAAAAAAACTAGAGATTAAATATTCTTATTTTAGGAGAAAACAATTCCTTTTATAAAAAAATATGTTACTCATTTTTATGAATGAAGATGATCACAAGGTAAAGGGTGAGGTCTGATATCCAAGAATAATTTTAATTCCCTTCGTGGGGGTATTCTAACATATATTTAAAGGAATTTCAATTAAATAATTAAAAGAAGAGATGAAAAAATAAAAAAATTACATAATAAAATGAATAAAATGGTAATTAAATAAATAAAAAAAATAAATAAAATAAAATTTAAACAATGAAAGGAATAAAATAAATTATAGGTTGATGACGAAAATCGAATTCGTCTCAAAATTTAGGAGAAAAGAAAAATAAAAATCATAATATAAGACACAAGAACAAGCAACTTTAGGAATTTAGAGGCTTACCCTTTTGTTGCGAATCCACGTCGACAAATCCGCTTGATTTTCGGGAGTGCTCCTCGTTCTTTTTTATTTGATTTTGTGTGTGAAAATATTTTATTTTTATCCTAAAAATAATCAGACTCAGACTCTAAATTTGTTTTAAGTCGAGTATATTTGAGGATTTTTTTAGAAGAAGATGAAAGAAATTGATTTTGAAAATAATTAAATCAGGAATCCAAAGTTATTTTGAATCTGAAAATAATCAAATGATTTTTAAAAGAAAGATGAATAAAAGTCGATATAAAGAAAGTCAGAATTATTTTCTCAAGAAAAAAAAATTTTCAATAAATTTTCCTCTCGTTTCGTCAAAAAAAAGTATCTTCTTTTTTTGTAAAATTTTTCTAAGAAAAATATTTTTTTTTCTCTAAAATTTTTCTCCCCCATTTGCTACTGAAAATTCCCACACTCATAAGGAAAATTTTTCCAGTACCATTTTCATTTTTTTCATTATGCATTTGGATCATATAGTGATACTATTCAAGTACCATTTTTATTTCATATCTATACTTATTTCTTTTCCATTTCTTTTATTTCCTTTCTTTTTATTTTCTTTTTCATTTTCTTTTTATTTTTTCCTTTCATGTATATATTATATTTTTTTTCATTAAAAAATGATGTAATTAAATTATTCCAAACCCTTAAACATTTATTTAGATCCTTAAAATATTTTAAGCCTTTAAATTTTTATTTAAGGCTTTTAAATATTTTTTACTATCTTAAATATTTATTTAGGGCCTGAAATATTTATTTTTTCATGAGCCATTTAAAGATCATTTGAATAGTAAAAAATTGTGTGATTCAAGGATTACATCCCGAAAGGCAAACGCACGAGCTGATATAGAATCCCGTGTTCACAATTATTTACTAATTTACCCTTACATAAATGTCCTATTCAATTTTCAAGACTTCATCAATATGTTCAATAAAAATAATTTGCTAGTGTTTTAACATCGATTCATATAGTCTTCTCTTATTATTGGAGATTTGAATATAATTATATTTAAAATTGAACAAACTAATAAAAGTAGGAATGAAAAACTTAGAGAAAAAATACATTGGAAATATAAAATGACAATGAAAAAGAGAAATCAAAATCTCACTAAAACGACAATATTTAATAGACGGAAGGAGTACCTTATAATTTCATTTGGGTAAATAATTACAACATTCCCGAGTTTTGATCAAATACACTATTACTTCCCTATATTTTAAAAAATTACTTATACCTTCTTGTGTTTTAACATCATCATACTATAACCTCCTTGTATCTTAAATTATATGTTTTCTATCAAAATTGTTAACATAATAAGTATTTGTTGATATATTTACTTTTATTTTGTTAGTATTACGAGGTCTATAATCATAGAAAGTATTATTTTTCTAATTTATAAGACATTCCTATAAATTTCAATGTATGATCTCATGGGAAAAATAACAATAAAAATTTTTTTTGATATCATTTTAATTTCTAACATTCTAAGATACGACATATAAGATTAATTTTTGTTCATAAACATATATTATATTATGAAATTCAATACAAAAAGGGATAATATAAAATACAATGAGTTTATAGTATGACAATGATAAAACACAGAGAGGTATAAGTAATTTTTTAAAACATAGGGAGACATTAATGTGTTTGGTTAAAACTCAAAGATGTTATAATTATTACCCATTTTATTTTATACTTCATCTCTTTCCTAATTAATACAAGGTAAATTAGGAAAAAATTGTTGAATGTTACATTAATATGTGAGAATGACAAACAAAAGAGAAAATAAAATCTTAGCTGAAACGGCAATCTTTCAGCACCAGATGTAGTATCAATTAATTACGTAATTCTAAAGTGTACAACGTTGTTGTTTAATACGCACAATGTACAAAATTGAGAAATGTTCCATATGTGTAAAAAGCACTATTTTAATAATTTGCCTAGACGTTATTTTGAAGGTTGCCGCTTGATGCGCCTAAATCCCGCCAACTAGCGTCTAATTCTCACTTAGACCTCGATTAATCCCCGCCTGCACCTCTAGAGGTTTCGGTCGCCCGACTAGTACCTAACATTTTTTAAAGCAATGGTAAAAAGAAATATATGTAAATTTACTTAATTTTTTACTTTTGGACCAGCTTGGAGTTAGTTACCCAGACCGTTGTATCGAAAAGTTCTCAAATTTTTCTAGACTCCTATCCTAAACTTCTAGAATTAAATAGCTTACATACCCTGATTAATTTGTATTAAGATTTAAATTCTTCTACCCAAGCGATAAATTATGTATTATGAAAATTTTTTAAATGAACATTTTTCAAGACAACAAGCAATTCCAAAAGAGCCACGTATAACATTATTGAACTTTTATTTTTATATATAAAATGCGGACCAAGTTCGAATCAATCTATTATATAAATACATTTTTTAGAATATTAAATTGATTAAACTTTTACATCGTCATCCTGAATGAAAACATATTATTTTATCAAATTTTGTGTTAATTTTTGAAAATTACAGATTCAATTTTAAAAAAATTTCTACGTGCCCTTTTCTAAAGATTAATGAAATCACGGAACTTTTTTTGTGACGTTCACTCTTTAAAAATATAATCTTAGTTAATGTTTTTTACAATATGTAATACTGCATTAAATTTTTAATCTTTTTTATATATAAAAAAAATATTCAATCCGAGTTGGCTCAATCTACCTTTTTAATACAATTTTATTAACTCCAGTTGATTTTTGCGAGTCCAGATTTGCCTCTGTCAACGCCGTATTCCCAACTCTTTGAATTTTAATGGTGTAGAGAGACATTCGGGAGTCTATGTGACGAAGGAAGTGTGAAAGCCATAACTTTTTACTATTTCTTAGTCAAGTGCTCCGTCAGCTCTTTTGTATTATTCTTATTTTGAAAAGTCTCTTTTACATTATTTTAAAACAATCGAAGTCAGTTTGCATAAATGACAAATTTTCAAATCAATTATCGTCGACCACTGACTGGTTCTGGACCACGTCGTATTATAATGAACTAACTAAAATACTTGGTATTTCATTTCCAAAATAAACACTCATTTGTACTTTTCAATTCTGAGTGATAATCAATTATGAAATTGAGTTTCTCGTATAATTCAGCCAAGTGGTACTAGATAGTAACATGAATTTTGACAAAAGAATAGTGTGGCTGAATGACTTAATGATTCCCATGTAACAACTATGCAAGAGTCTAATAGTCTATATATTTATAGGCTGGTGGGCTAATGATCGAAATAATAAACTACATACTGAGAAATGAGAATAGACAAATGACATTTATTGTGAGAGGTCCTAGTATTTAAGGACTCACGGCATAGTGAAATGTGTAGGGTTCCATATAGTTGATCATGTCCAACCACTTATTTTCCCAATTTTTTTTTTTATAAATCTCGAATATTTTAATAATTATGTTCAGTAATTATCTAAATTTAAGACTTTCAATCGATCCATACAAATGCGTAATTGGTAAGAGCTAATTATGAGTTTTTTTAATTTCTACACACTTTACTTGCATGACTGATTTGGCTACTTGTTATATGTATATAAGATTAGTGGCATCATAGTTTTTAATGGAGGATGAAATTAGCTGTTATAAATTTAGTAACAGTAAATTTGACATGTATACCAACACAATACTATAATTCTTTTTTTTTTTTTCAATTTGTTAATTCCATTTTTTATGCAATTATGTATCTGCTTACATTTATAGCTCTTTTATGTAATTATATACGAGTATATGACCATATTTACGAAAGAGAATTATTGTGCCATGTGATGCATGCAATTGGTACTCATATCGTTTGAGGACGAATTCGTCAAAAACACTCACTTGAGTGGAAGAATTAATTTGATAAAAAATGGTATCAATAACTTTGAAATGGAACCCACATATAAATTACTATAATTAACAGAAGATGCGAATTTGTATTTAAAATGGTTTTCAGGACAAGATGATTAAAATATTAGCCTTTCAATATATTTGTCATAATCATAGCACGTGATCATGTTTATTTTTTTTATGATTAAGACATCCAATATATCTCAATCCCTAAATTTATTATTTAACAATACTGTCATGTTTTTATTTTAGTCAAAAGGTGGTTATATGTTGAAAACATCTAATCTGTTTGTGAGCGGGTTAATCGGGTTAAAGATTTGAATAACAAGATTACATTGAAAAATAAATAAATTTTATGTACTTTTTTATGTTTCATTCCTCCATAATTACTAAATGTAACATTTCCATTTTCTACCTTCATAAATATGAGTTTATAAAATGATAAAGTTGATGAATATTCATTTTCTTCTACATTTTTCTCTAACTCGGTTCTTCAACCTGCGACGAAGAAATCATACGTTTTTTATGTTCTGACACTGTAAAAGTCGTGGAAACTTGATTATTCTTCAATATATCGTGATACAATCTCAACTTAGCATAAGGCACATAATAGTTACATATTTCCTATTTGTTTCATTTTATTTCCTTAATATCAAAGAAACAATGAAAAACTCTTAAATCAACTTTATTAGTTAAAAAAGGTAAAAACCGACAAATCCACTTGAGGTTTTACTTATTATTGTGGCGATAAAGTTAATAACAAATCAGTCACTTTATCTTGGCCCATACATACATGTTTTGCAAGTGATCCCTTATTCGTTTTATCCAAACCCATTTTCATTGTGTCTGTAACCTTATTTCAAAACTCTGCGTTTTGTATTGTTTAACTGAGATATAAAGATCTCCCGTTAGTTCTAAGCTTTGCTTAACAAAGATAATTTTCTTTCCCCGCTTTTCTTTTTCCTTCATCAAAGTTCTCTAGCGGTTTATAGTTCTGATGAATCTTGTTTTTACCTATGAATTACTTAATTGAAGAGATTTCTTGAGGCGGTTGATTGCTCAATAAATCTGTTATTCTCTAGGTTATAAATAGATATGTTAGCCTCTATTATTCAACATGGATGTAATCTTTAATTTTAATTGTCTTCTCTTTGCATGCTTAGTTTTTCGCTTAGGGTTTTAAGTTCTTCTTGCTTTTTTGTACTTGTGAACCCTTCCCTTGCACCTTAATATCCGTCAATGTAGCTTATCTCCTTCTCCAGTAGATGTGCCCTTTAAGGATGATATTGAGTATTATCAAGAGGAATTGCTATAAATCTTGTTGTTCTTTACTTTCTGCAATTATTGAATGCTTTATTGTTGTTTAGAAATTCGGTATACGCACAATGCACCTTATCAATTTTAGAGCGAAGAAACGTAACTTCATGACCTTGAACTATTTGATAAATCAGTTAGTCCCTAATTTTTTAATTATTTTAAGATTTAACACGTATATCTAATGAATACTACAGTTGTACTAATACCACAATGCGCAACATTATTTTGTGAGGAAAAATTAATCCATACTATTATTGTTAGATATATTAGATAAAGATGTTTCCAATAAATTAGGATCAGAAAAAGATTCTATAAAGTAAATTCATAGTAAAGTTAGAAAGATATAGGGTGTGAGAAAGTAAGAAGAAATTGTTTTTTTTTTTTTGAGATGTGTAATAAATCTTAGTCCTTCAAATAAGATGTATGAGACTAAGATTTATCCAAGGATAGAATTGTCGTTGATCCTTCTTTTGCTAAACCATCTATTAAATTCAATGAAATGCTTTTCCGACCACACACTGAAATTTTGAGAATTAGGATTACAAGTTTATGTAACATTGTATAGACCCAATACTATTTATAAGCCCACATGTGATAAGAAATTGGATCACCATATGATTTCACCATGGGCTGACCCTGTGAGTGCGGTATACTTGGCCCAATCCCCGCTCAAAACGGTATATTGATAAAATAATTCCAACCCACATTACCAAAATAGTTAAATTCAAACATTTTAAAAAAATGAAGCACTAATTTTTTATTCATGGGTGAGTAATCATTACAAGACTACAATTTTTTTCAACTTATTCTTCAGATAATTCACTTTAGTATTTATATGTACACTTAGATCTATTCATCTGGTGAGGTTTGCATAAAAAACATCAACCCAAGCGAAGTCCAACCCACACTTTAAAACTTCGAACTTGGTTTGGGATCAGGCTGGGCTTATAAGATCGTTCTCAAGCCCGACCCATACTAATTTTTTCTTTTGAAATTTTTGTTGATTAAGTATATATAAAAAAATGATTTATATAACTATATATAAATCTTATATAAAATTACATTTTTTTTAATTATTCAATATTTTTTGTATGAATCATTGTATTAAGAAAAACTCAATAGGTGAAAATATAAAAATTAAAGTAATTATTAAATATAATATATAAATATATATTTTTATATATAATATCAATCGGAACGGGTTCAAACCGGGTTTGGTATTTATACATAAACTAAACGCAGTCAATAAAATATCGGGCTTCAACCAGTTTAGGCTCGGACCATTTTTTTTAAAATGCGTATCCAAGTCCTGCCCATAAAAGCGGGCTTGGTCTGGACTGGGCGATTACCGCAACTCATGAACATATCTATTGCATACAGTGGTGGAGCTAAACCCTCAAAAGAGGGCGGGCGAAATTTATTAGATAAAAATTTCACATAAATTTTCATTCTTTTACCATTGCAATTTTAAAAAAATTATCTTGAATGAGCATTGTAAATTAGATAACTTGTTAGGATAAAACTTTGTGTTTGAAATCTCTGAACCCTTTACTTATTAATTGTTTCATTTAGAACTTGTTAAATACACAAACTGTTGAAGTAAAGAGGCTGCATCAACATACAGACTTTGAGGAAAATTGAAAATTAGTTTTACTCAGTGATTGTATCGGTGACTATTTTATTAACATTCCGCCTTTGAAATTAGTGAAAACTTGAAAAAGAATCATTCACCCCTCTTTGACTTGTTATTCATTTCTTATTTGGTCCAACATAAACAAAATATCCTGCTAAATTTTGATAAACAAAATATCATCACATTGGGAGATTAAAAAAACTTACCACAAAAGCAAGAGTAAAACATAACTAAAATTAAAACACAATAGCTATTGCCGCAACCTACATCTTCTTAAACGTCACATCACGTTATCATGGATCCATATCCATAAGAACTTCATCGTATTTCATGACACCAATCAGTTTTGCAGATTTGGAAAAATTTTGCGTTAAAGAGATAGATCTTGATACCTAAGATGAAAGATCAACAGTTTTATTTTGACTGAAAGCTGATGAAACTAACCCAATGATAAAATTATCAAAACGGTATAGTGTAGTAGCGGATCCGTGATTGAAAAAGACATTTGTGTAGCCGAAACCAAAGAAAAATATAAGAGATAAATTATTTTTGCAGAAAACTAAAATCATGAAAAATATCAAAACAAAATGAACTGATACGGAGGAAGGAAGGAGAACGCTATTTGCATAACATTTTATCACAGCTATTGGAATTCAAGGCATTTTACCTACTCTTGAATATTATTTTATTGTATTATTGTCTCATAGTTTCATTTGAAATAAAGTATAAAATTGATATCTTAAAAGAAATTTAATTTAAAAAATTAATAGTAAGTATGATTTTATAAAATCTATCTTAATAAATATTATAAATAACGATATATATACACTGTTCTCTTCAAACTACAAATCAATTAAGTTCAATTCAGTTAAGTTAGGTTCAGTTCAATTTAGTTATGTGTAGTTATAAATTAATACTGAAATATGTTCAGTTCAGTTCGGTTAAGCTTTCAAAAGTTGAAGAGAACATGGCCATAATAACACATAGAGAAACATGATAATTAATAGATAGCGATGGTTTTTAGGTAAAAAAATCAAATACATCAACATCCATTTACTTGGTAACAAAAATATGATGTCTTTTTAAACTTTCAAAATTTTCAATCATCCCCTTAACTTAATAAAAATGAATTACTTGGTTTCTCAACGACACGTGTTAATATCTGGTTGGTTTGCTTTTCAAATATGTAGTATTTTTATTTTTTTCTCTCCAAACAGAACTTTACAAGTGACATTGAGGGGATAAACTAATACATTTTTACCAAGTTGAAGAGATTAATTAAAATTTTTGAAAGTTCAAGGTGACATCATACTTTTATTATCAAGTTAAGACAATTCAGGGAATTGCTGATGTACTTGGTGTAAAAAAAGATAGTAATGCTTATATTCATTATTATTTATCTGGTAAAAAAGGAAATAAATATATAAATTTGCTTCAATTTTACCGTTATTGTGGCCAGTATGCAAACGTAAAAATTAGAGGCGTGTTGTTAAGCCAATGTGCTCTACTGCTCCTAATAAGAACACGTCAAAATGATGGTTGGGCTTACATGAAAGATCCAACGATGATAGTTGGGTCGGTAATTCTGCAACACAAAGAGGGTCGGTAATTCTAAACTTGTTTGTATGCTATCACAATAATTTTCCTTCATTTTTTCTCGCAAGGCATCCTCCTTCATTTTCTCCTTCAGTTTTCCCGAGAAAAACCGTTTCGGATAGATACAAGCTTGTCTTCCTCACAAACGGGAAATACAGTCTTTCTATAAATTGTCCAAATGACTTCTGGTAATCTTACTCTTCCGCTTTTCATCTCTTTGCCGTTCCAATTCCACGATTTTCCGCTTAAATTGGACTTTTCCGATAAGATATTTTTGTCAACTTAACATCGTCTAGTAGATCGGTTTGTAAATCAATTTCGGTTTTCCATTAGATTCAGGTAGATGTTCTAATCAGGCTTTAGATAATCATGAATTGAAGCTTTAGAAAATAGTTCCTTGCTTTTATATAGCTGTGCAGACACGCTATATCATTATCATGATTCAATAATTCTATTGTACTATGGTTTGTAGATTTTGCATTACAAGTTCCTGCTGAGCTTGAGACAGCTTTGCAATTGAAGACTGTGCAATACTTTGTTACGCAGAGACCATGGCTTGGTAAAAATCAAAGTCACTGCTTTTACATTTTTATTGTGGGTGTGTAATTTCTTATTTTGTCAAGTTTTCTGTCACAGATCTATATGGGGTTAATGTTCGACCTGTTGCACCATTTGGGAGTGCGAGCAGAAGACAAGAATATGATCCTGCGCTCATACACCGTTGCTTGCCTGATGAACTACTCTTTGAGGTAATTCGTTCCAGCTGAAAGTTTTCAAACAATTTTCAACTTGTGGATTGTGGTAGTGTTCAGTGTTGTTAAAAGCGCTAGGCGCCCTTAAGGCGCTATACTTCCTAAATGCCCGAGGCAGGAGGCGCCACAAAGGCGCTCGCCTCATCGAAGTGAGGCGCTGCATGGTTAAGAAAATACACACACATACATATATAAATAACAGCAAATATATACTTTGAAAATAAGTAATTACTTATTTTCAAAGTATATATAATTTAGAATCGGATAACATTTTAATGTGAAAAACTATTAAGTTAAACTCAAAACATATAAAGTTCTCCAATTAAAATTAAAATTACTAAGCCATTATTTCAAAAGCTATTACTACTCATTATCATCTGAATTAAGATAAGTATCTCCTTCACCAGCTCAAGCAGCCTCTTCTTCCTCTTCTCCATCAGTAGACTTGTCACTTTCAACTTCATCTCCATATTTAATCTGGATTTTGAACGATATAAAATGCGGAAACATTAGAGATGTATGTTGAACATAACTTTCTTCTCTCAGTTTGTTCTTAAATAGATAATTACGGTTTAAAGTAATTTCATTTCCTATTCTAATTAGGATGCTCATTTATTTTAAAAAACCTACTTTCTCTCCTTTCCATGTATAATTTTTATTATTTTAATTAAAATATGATAAAAAGGTAATCTCCTATTCTAAATCAATTCTAAACATGAACGTTAGTAATTTATTGCCATTTTTAGTGTTTTCTTTCAATTAAGACCTAATAAAAAGCACCTGTCCTTTTTTAGTTAAATTATTTCATGATTAATTTCAAATTTACACGCCTCTTCAACGAGGTGCTGAGTCGAGCGCCTCAATACCAGCCTTGAGGCGCTCGCTTAGGCATCGCCTCTTGATGTCACGGCGCCTTGAGGTCGGAGAGGCGGTCTAGCTCTGCCTCGCCTCGCCTCGCCTTGCCTCAGCGCTTAGTCGAGCGCCTCGGTGCCTTTTAACAACACTGGTACTCCGTAAATAAAGCCTTGAGAAGGCCAAAGCATGGCTTGAAAGCTCGTGTCAAAGTTTGATTACTTTTTTTACATAATAAAAATATAACTTTAATAATGACTGAAAAAGGTTATAGACATGTAAACTTATAACATTATCATTTTGATTTTCGCTTTGTTGATTTGGGGACTTTTTTTAACTATGTAGTATGCAAAGACTAAATGATATTCTTTGCATGTATATGTTACATTTAATGTACTAAATTCTAAATATGAAATTTATACATATACTAATTAAATATAATTCTTATATTCATGTACTAATTTATATTTTTTTTTATCATAATCAGTGATCTTGTTCACCAACAGATAAACTAGTTGTTTTTGAGCAGCTCGTGAGCCAAGCTTGGAAAATTTTTTGATCTTGAGATGCTCTAGCTCGTTTGCAATTTTAGCGAGCCAAGCTTGAGCATGCCAGAGCACTGGTTGGCTCAACTTTTTAGCTAACCTACTCAGTGTTATCAAAGGCAATGAGGCGCTCAGGCGAGGCACTGTCAGAGCGCCTCACCAGCGTCAAGGAGCCATGCCTTCAAAGAGGCGTCACCTAGGCGAGTGCCTCAGGCAAAAATTGAATCGCCAAGGCAAAGCTCCTCAACAGAAAATGCTGTGTAAGATTTATTAACTGAATTGGAAAATAAAGGTTTCTTTGTAGAAAATAGAAAGAATAACTAAACATGGAATGTAGAGATTGTATGAAGTCTTACTTTAATAGGAAATATACAATTTCTACAAAATATACCAATTAGAATCCTAAATCAGAATAAGCATTAAACATATCAAACGTTCAACAAGAGAGATCTAAACAAGCATTTAACATAGCAAACATTAATTATAAGGATTCTAATGTTTCTACCACCCAACATTCGTCACTAAAACAAGGTTTTTGTTTATAATTTCAATAAATCCTCATTATTGGCTTAACTCAGATTGTTCTTTTCAGATTCTTTTGCTATCTTTCTTTGTTATGCAAATATCATCATGTGATTCCTAATTTCTTATGTTATTCCAACAACTTGCTAATTACATCACCGTATATCTTACCCAGCACGTTGATATCCTATTGATATTGAACTAAAATGGTGTATTGAGAATTTAGATTTGTTTTTAATTTCATTGATCTTTACATTAATATTGTTATTTGTTTTCTAGAATTGAGTAATTTTAATTCTCCAAGTATATTAGATGCTATTATGTTTGTTTATTTGTTTTCTTACCAAGTAGCGCTTTATTCGCTCAGGCAAGCGCCTATGGTAGTGCCTCGCGCCTTGGGAAATTTGGGGTTGTAGCACCTCAAGGGCACCTAGGGCTTTTAATAACACTGAACCTACTTATACATAGGCCTCAAAATCTGTCCATGTATATTCTTATTTTCATCAAATTATACTATATGTTTTTTTATTTTTGTCATTTTTAAAGTATTATGTGCACTGTGCAACCTCAAAATCATGTCCTTTTATCCTACAGAAATTGTGTTGTTGATTGTGTTGATCCTCGCATGATGATACAAATAATCTTTGTTTTAGTCAGCATGCTTTGAAAAACAAAAATATCTAATCCAAATATATTCTGTAGATAACCCTGCTTTGTCAAGGTTATGAAGATACAAATGAGAATGCGTCAACAGCAACGATAGGGATCATTAAGGTTTTGAGTTGAACCCAATTTCATGTTGGCTGTCTTCTATTTAATTTTTGCTACTTTATTCTCTGACTTCTTTGATCTATGCAGTCATTGATTGGGCATTTTGATTTGGACCCAAACCGTGTTTTTGATATTGTAAGGTTTCACCTTGAGACTCTTGTTCCACCACTTTCTTGATGTTTTGCTGAATGATTTGATGATCCAATCTTAACTGTCAGTTGCCTGTCTGTCTAATAATCAGATTTTGGAGTGCTTTGAACTTCAGCCTGACAACAGTATCTTTTTGGAATTAATCCCTATATTTCCAAAGGTATGCATTATTTAAAGGCTAAGGAGTTTGACTTGTTCTAAAATAGCAGCAGCGCTCTGATTTTACTTTTATTTTGATTATGTTTGCAGTCTCATGCTTCCCAAATTCTTGGTTTTAAGTTCCAATATTATCAGCGCATTGAAGTGAATAGTCCAGTACCTTTGGGACTTTATAAACTTACTGCTTTGATGGTGAAGGAAGAGTTCATTGATCTTGATAGCATGTGAGTGTTCTCAAGCTTTCTTTATTGTATTCAGCTATATGTTCTTGTTGCAAATAAAAAAAATTTAAATACAATGTTAGTTTAGTTGACTGCATAAAGTACTGGATTTTTCTGTCATAATATAGTTTATAGGGGAATAAAACATTATATTTGTAACTATGAACATTTGCTAGACATATTATATCATCTTCATGTTATAGTCCCTTTATTTTATTCTGTAAAATTTTATGATTTTGGGTCAATTTTTTTTTCTCTGGACAAAGTTGTGATGTCACAATGGTAAGAAGTAAGAGTATGTTATATCCATTCCATTGACTAACTCCCGTTTTCTTTGCTTATCTCATTGGACTCTCTTTGAACAGAAGTTTTGTGATGAGAATTTCATGGATCTCAAAAACATAAATGAAAAAAAAATCTAGTTATTTATTCTTGTTTTGTATCCTTTGATAGTGGCAGTGACTTTCTCTGATTATAATCTTCTACTTTGTGTCAGATATGCTCATTTGCTTCCTAAGGATGATGATGCCTTTGAGCATTACGATGCATTTTCTGCTAAGAGATTGGATGAGGTATACTTTTGTCACACTGTACTTACTGTAATGTTTGGTCTGACAGACTTTGAAATTGACCAAAACAGTTAATACGATATTAAAGGTTTTTGTCTGGAAAAAATCTTCAGACTTTGAAAAACTTGGTTCATCATAGGAGAAGCATTGATCGTGTATGCATTTCTCTGTTTTGTGAAGGATTTGTGTATCTTGATTATTTTGATCTATTATCTTTTTCGTTATCAGATTTTTTGGCAAGCGGTTATATAGCACTTTTATTATTTTGAATTTTGCATATGAGGACCAAGTGCTGTTAGATGTTTTGTGTGCAAACATCATTTACATCTTTAAAAGACAAACTATTGATTTAAAGTGCTGTCCTTGCTTATGAGTTTTTTTGTTTTATGGGTATTTGTGGTAAAATTTTGTAGGCTAACAAAATTGGAAAAATAAATTTGGCGGCTACTGGGAAGGATCTCATGGACGATGAGAAGCAAGGAGATGTTACAGTAGATCTATTTGCTGCTTTGGACATTGAAAGCGAGTCTTTAGTTGAGAGGTCCTCAGAACTGGAAACTAGTCAAACATTGGGCTTGCTTATTGGTTTTCTTTCAGTTGATGACTGGTAACCCTTTTTTTCATTGAGATAATTGTTATGCACTTTGCTATGTTTGCTTTTCCATACTGATATATATAGTAATTTTGGCTGGCTTTATCACAAAATTATATCTGATTAGATTTTATGTTCTATTTGGAGAAATTTGAACTTATAGCTAGGTGTTTTCCATTTTCTACTATAGCACAATTTGTTTGAACATGGGTAGGTGTTCAATTATTTGTTGGTTTAGAATCTGCATCCTATATTTCTTTTCTTCTGTCAAGTAATATTTTAATATGGAGTTTTTGTTATTTCGTCAATCTATCTACCAATTGATACAATCACATTACAAGAGTGCATGCAGCTGTTTCCAGTGGCTAAGAAAGTAGGCATGATTAAATCGATAATCATATGTAAAGTTGTGCAAATAAATATGTGTATGCATGGTCTACCCTTTAGAATTGTCATACTTTGCTTTTTTATTTGTTCTATGCGTAGTAGTCAAAGGCGCGACTAAGCTCTCGGGCGAGCCCTTGCGCCTTTAGGGGTTTTAGGCTAATTTTTGTGCCTAGAGCGCCCCAAGGTGCGCCTAGGCGGCCAAAAAGTCCAAGGCGCAGCCTTGCGCCTTGAGTGCGCCTCAGCGCCTTGACTACTATGGTTCTATGTATAAGTTAATTGTGGCCACTCTCATTTATATGCCCCCAGCTAATGTGATGAAATTTGATCTTGTGCAAATTTGTAGCTATTTTCCCTAAATTCTTTCTGTCTGAACTGTTCATAAACTATAAACTTTAGTTTTGTTTCCAAGTTGTGGTTTGTTGCTTATTTATGTGGTAAAATACTCTTTATGCTATGTACTTCCTCAGGTATCATGCTTATATGCTGTTTGATCGTTTGTCTTCATTAAATCCAGTGGCCCATGTTCAAATATGCAATGGATTGTTTAGGTATGTTGACTATTCTTCCATTATTAATCTACTATTTATGTTTATCATGCATTGAAGTAAGTTCAATATTGTTGTATTAAGTTTTATTGGTTAGCCTAGCAACTTTCCGTCCACATTTTAACAGACATGCACTAAGGTCAGGTATGCATAACATAAACATACATGAGGGATTTTCTGCGTAACTTTTACCTGCTGAGTGATATCCCTTCCACTCGGCACTGTTGTGTCATCAAGGCCAACTTCTGTCCCTGCTCTACGGGTGGGACTGGCCTGCATAACAATTTTTTTGTGCCTTTTGTCAATGTTACTGTGGTTCTGTTCAGTTGTATGTATTTTGTAATACTTTTTGAAATGGTCAGGCTCATTGACAAGTCAATCTCAGCGGTGTATGATATCACTCATCAAATGCATCTTCAAAATTTTGGGTCTCCTGGATCTGAGGAGACAAGTACTTCTGTTTGCCACAAGTCTTTCATTGATCTTCCTAAAGAGCTTTTTCAGATGCTTGGAACTATTGGACCGTATCTTCACCGTAATACGTTACTGCTGCAGAAGGTTCATTATATGCTTATATTACATTTTTTTTTCTGCAGTTTTTCGTTATTATTATTATTTCCATTTCTAATGTGGTTCGTCAGGATTAGTTATATCTGGTCTCTTTGTGAACAGGTATGCAGAGTGTTGAGGGGTTACTACTTGTCTGCACTCGAGCTTGTAAGTAGGAGCGACGGAGCTACTAATAATGAACTTGTTATTACTGGAAATCCTCGCATGCACCTTAGAGAAGCTAGGTCAAGACTAGAGGATGCATTGGGGTCATGCTTACTACCTTCTCTGCAGTTGATTCCTGCAAATCCAGCAGTTGGACAGGAAATTTGGGAAGTTATGAGTCTTCTTCCGTATGAGGTTAGTTTTGCATTGTTCTTTCTTGATTCTTGTATTTCATAACATTGGATATGTTGAATGATCTTCTTGTTTTTATGTTATATGTTTTAGGTGCGCTATCGTTTATATGGTGAATGGGAGAAAGACGATGAACGGAATCCTATGATCTTGGTTGCCAGACAAACTGCCAAAGTACATTAAATATATCTGTTCTTCTGTGTTAGGAGCATCATATTTTTCTCATTCATATGTCTTTCTTAATTTGCACACAACATTTTCTCGTAGTTGGACACCAGAAGGATTTTAAAAAGGCTTGCAAAGGAAAATTTGAAGCAGCTGGGTCGCATGGTTGCAAAATTAGCTCATGCAAATCCAATGACTGTACTTCGAACGATTGTTAACCAGGTAATTTGTTTGATGTTGTGATGGCCTTTTGTTAACAAATTTAGCTTTCATGGGTTGGAAAATATATTCTCTTCAAATTTGGTTGGCAGATTGAGGCATATAGAGATATGATCACCCCTGTCGTGGATGCTTTCAAGTATTTGACTCAGGTGAGCAATTTCTTCTGACATTCCTGAGAATGTATTTCTTGTGCCATGTAGCAATTGTGTTTCCAGTTGGAATGATTTTATGTTTTTTTTGGTTGCCTTCCTTTTAGTATTTTACAGTTTTATTTTTCTGTTGAATTTTAAAAATTCCTTTTTGATGAAATATGTTTATAAGATTGTTTATGTAAATTGTTGAAATGGGTCATATAGGCCTATCAGATTACACAAAACTTCCTGAATTGATAATGGATTCCATTCAATATCCTATATTTGCAACTTTGTATCCTGAATTATCAAATCCAATCTGTCTGCAGTTTTTGAAAACCAAGAAACTGATTCTGGAAATGAGGAAATAGTATTCTTTCATGTGTGCTATAGTTCTCTGCAATGCCTGCCTACAGTCTATTTTCATGCACATGTGCTAAGTACTAGTGTTTTCAGTGATATGGAGAGAAAACTCGAGCTCAAACCTTGTGTTAATCAAATTACTAGGCCATTATTTTTAACTGTATGATTGCACTCTCATACTATGATCCCTTACTTGAGATTGTTAGCTAAGAAGGTTTTAGGCTGGATGTCAAATTTCATTCTTGTGGACATGGAAAGTAAAATATGATAGATTTTAGAATTAATGCTTAATTTATTATATAGTGATATATCACTTATGGATGTTTAGTTGTTTGATCTATGTATACTATGAGTCCTTGATCTGTTTGAAGCTGTGCAATTTAAATTGATTTTCTGTATCATGTTGTTTTGTTCAGTTCTATAATGTTTTTGGTTTGAATATCTTAGTTGTTGGAAAATATATATTATATATAATTTAGAGCTTTTAGTTTCAGAATGTTTAGTTTGAGTATACATGTTTTTGTTTGGTTCTTAAAAATGTGTTCTTCTGCAGCTCGAGTATGACATATTGGAATATGTTGTGATTGAGCGTTTGGCGCAAGGAGGTCGAGATAAGCTGAAAGATGATGGCCTTAATTTGTCAGACTGGCTTCAATCTTTGGCTTCATTTTGGGGTCACCTGTATGTGTGCTTACTTATTATATATATGAAAAACTTTTATCTGCTTATTATATGCAGTAGATTCATAGAACTTCTTGGGCTTTAATTGCTTATGTACACTTTGTAGCATGATCATTTTTAACCAAAAATTTCAGCACCAAGCTGTCTTGAGTCCTAATGGTCCTAAATTATGTTGCTTGCTGTGGGACCTTATCCAAGACATGTTATCGAACTCTGTTTTATGTATGTTTGCTTTTGCTTTCTAACCTTTACATGACCCTAATTTGATTCACAATTTGTTGGAGATATCTTGACCCTAAATTGAATCCATGAAGACTTGGATATTTCTTTGAATGCTATACTTCAGTTTCAGCAAAAGCAAAAATACCAGAGCTGTGGTGTTGCTGGACATTGCGAGTCTTCCAGTCTTGATTTGTGATGCCCCATCAGTCTGCATTTTGGCTTGGTTTGGAGTTGAGTAGGATTCAAACTTATTACTCTTTGAATATTTTGACGGAAGCAAAATAAAATATCTTCTGGATTGGACATGATAGAACAGCAGGAGAGTTAAGTTAGTCAGAATTGGATCACTTACAATTTGCCGTGATACTTTTTTCGTGTTTGGTGTGTAATGTTGGGTTACTTCACATGATATTTGGTGCAAGATTTATGGGCATGACAAGCTTAGGTGACTAATCATTTGAGAATGTGAGATTTCTCCAGAATTTAGGCATCTGTGTTATGGTATGGGACTGGTTAGGAGGATGCTTTATCAAAGCTTAGTTGATATGCCCTTTATCAATTTCCAAATTTGTTATGTTGGAATAAGAGATGACAAATGATTTGATAAATTTGTCGTGATTGATGATGCAATAGTCGGTGGAAGATTTTTGTTAGTGTTCGGGGGAAATGTGGCAAAGACATCAGTTTTTATCTGAGTTATTAGTGTCATCAACACAGAAGGTTTTTTCGACAGAAGTGGAAAAACCTATATTTTTACTGGAAGCTACCTAAATGGGAGTTCTAAAATGATAGTTAAATATGGAATTAATGGTAAATCTTCGAATTGATCTGAGTGAGTGACAATGGTATATGATATTGGTTTTGGAGGTGGGCTGTTTAGTAATATTTTGATGTGATGATTCTCACTCTCTATCTCTAGTTTGTTCATTTCCTGAAGGACCTAGAATAGTTGCGGGGCCTGAATGGGATTGCGGTTGGTGTGGGTTTAATGGATTGTTGTCATGCTCTTTCCTTTGGTTCGACTCAGTGTGTCATTCCTGCACTTCTAATGAAATTTTGCAAGAAAACATTGCTTCTTCAGATCTGGTTTTTAGCATAGAAGCTTGTTATCATAAGTCCTAGCGATATGATCTGAATAAAAGCAAGATGACTGTTCATTGGGCTCTTGATTGACTTTAATTAGATTAAACGGGATATGAAATGGGCTTTGCTTGTTTCTATGGTGGCTCTTGGGTTCAAGATGCACAAGTTCGTCATATGTAGAATTCTATGGGCTACTATTGTGCAATGCCATGGATAACATGCTGTTTGTGGAAATAAAATCAAATTCCGTTGATGCAAGACCTGGAAAAAATGTCAAAGCTGTCGTGGTTGCCAGGGCAAATGCATTCATTGGGGTAGTTTTTCATTGGAGTCCATTAAAGTTTGGTTTGTGTTTTTGTATTTTGACTTCTTTATTTTTTTTCTTTTCCTTGCATTTTTTAACAATTTAAATGTAGGGTATCGGGAATTCTCAATGTGGAAAACACTTGTATTTTTTGTGATACTATGCATGGTATTAATATATGATTTGTCTGAGGTACTTAGTTGAGCAATGCATTATGTTTAATGATTTTTCTTGTAAGATTTGAAACTTGCATTTACTTAGTTGAGCAATGAGCAATATACCCCTTGGGGTATGGCCCTTCCTTGGACCCTGCATGAGTGTGGGGTGCTTCACACACCAGATGCTCTTCAATGCTCTACTTTGTTGCGTGTCTCGATTGGTTTTATTTTTTATTAGATATGGAAAATAGAACGTGCAAGTCCTAAGACATTTATTGGCATTTTTGCATATGAGCACAAGGCAAGTGCTAAGTAATTGGCATGAAATGACAAGAACAGAACAGAGTACTGAGATAAAAGAAGTGTTCCCAATGTGATTGGAAGGATTTATTGATTCTTTTTGACATATTTAGTTTCAAATTGAAGTTGTTGTGTTGGGGTCCAGAGCCAAGAGGTATTGAAGCTTACGTGCATTCTAGTAAATATTTAGAATGCTTTGATATTGTAGTGATTTTTGGAGAATTTTCTCGAAAGTGACCTTAGTATATCATGTGGCCAAACTCTACTAATCATTTGTCCAAAGCTTGGGGGTTAAGTGGTGACTCCTAGAGTATTGTACAATCCCATTCTAATCTTTCTAAATACAATGAGTTGGAGATATCAGTGAGGAAATAAATCATTAATCAGATCATTGTAGAGCTGTACTCTCTTGATCTCTGATGAGGAAACATGTTTGTAATTTGCCCTGATCAAGCTTTTCCATTCGATGATTGTTTGTTCAATGATATAGAGTGTGGATTTGATTCTTTCTACTCCTTATATCTGAAGTTATAATCTTAAGTTTAAGGGAATATTTTCATTTAGGATCAGCCAACTTTCCGTCACGCATGACCTCCTTTCGCTTTACCTCTGTCTGTTGTTGAAATATTATGTGTTTACATTTACAACTGCATCCTTTTATCCTTTTTTTTTTCTTTCTTCCCCTCCTTTTAACACTTCAGGCTTTTATTTATCTGAACATCTAATTACTTTATAGCCACGTATTGGCATTCCTTTCGTTGACATGTTTGTGGAACAACTATTGCGACACCATATTGCCTTCTTTATCTATTTGTAGCTTTCCTTAAAATGATGCTATTTCTCTCAATCAGTTGTTTCTGATATACCTTTGTGTTTTTGAGGAAGTTATTACTATGAAAAGCACAATCTTCTTATTTTGTTCTCACATATTTAATTTGTTTTCTAATATTAATGAGAAACACCTTGGTTGTTTTGTGATGTATTTTTTTTTAGGTAGTGCACAAAGTTGGTGATTGTTCTCATATGTGTTTCTTTTACTGTTTTCAATGCTCTGAAATTTGTTGATTCTAGGTGCAAGAAGTATCCATCTATGGAACTGAGGGGCCTCTTTCAGTATCTTGTGAACCAGCTTAAGAAGGGTCTGGGAATTGAGCTTGTTCTTCTTCAGGTATTATATTGTTCTAGTTTTGTAAGCTTTGCTGTTTAAAGCTTGGATGAATGTCAGAACAGGTGACTGATAACATAAGTGTGATTATGTAGGAGCTTATTCAACAAATGGCTAATGTTCAGTACACAGAAAACCTAACAGAGGAACAGTTGGATGCAATGGCAGGGAGTGAGACTCTCCGATATCAGGCCACTTCTTTTGGAGTAACACGAAACAACAAGGTCTATATAGTTGTTGTTTTTTATGTTATTAACTATGTTCTGTACAGTAATTGTCCTAATTGATCATTTTTTCAGAAAAACCTGCATGGTTAGCTGAGTCTATAATCGTGGAATTTGGTATTGACCAAATATGTTGGACCTGCTAGTTGTGTTTCTTAGAACCAGTCTAATATTTTAACTGTTGTGACCTGATTTATTGGTTCGCTAGAGTTGACATACCTTGATTAAATAGTTTTTATGGTGAATGAAGCTGAAACAGGAAAAAAACATTTTCCTCATTTGCTGGTACTTTGAAGTTTATGGAAGCCAAATGTTGCGTTGTGATATTGACATTTAAAAATGCTAGGCATGTTATCCCTGGGTATTAGATATAAATAAATTTATTTTCTTTTCCAAGAAAACATGGTGTATATGATTTTGACTCAACAACTCTTTTCACTCATTGATTGTCTCATTGCTGAATTTAGTGAGCTTTGTCACTTTGTTGCAAATGGAGGAGAAATAGGAGAAATGAAATTGTATAAGATTATTTATGACTAAGTTACTTCCGGTATATTACTTATGTATCCGGTGATATTGATGATTTAGCGTTCAGTATCTTATTCTTATATGCTTGTGTATTTGTTTTTTTATGTGATGTGTTTTTTAGATTAACAGTAATGTCTTAGATGCATGATATTTTCTTGTAAGTATCTCCAAATAGCTAAAATTGTACAATTGACAAATCTCGTTCCTTCAACATTATGTAATTTGTGGATTTGAAGTCCCAAAGGTCTTTTTTATCTCTAGGTTTAGCTCTCTCTTGGCTTATCTAGGACCCATTGATTGACTTGTGCTTGGAACAAGGGAGTTCCATCAGATAAGCTAGGAACTGTTGTTTACTTTACCATGCTTATGTGATTTTGGCGATGACTAATATACAAGTGGCTGCTGAGAGCATTTAACAGTGATCATTGAAGCTATGAAGAAAAATTGTGTACCGTAACTTTTATAAAAAAATTTAGCTGCAAGGATTCTCATAGTTTATTTCTCGAGACATTTTATCATTATGGTCATTTACCAGTTAAGTTCTGAGTATTTGGTCCTTTCTGCAGGCTTTGATTAAATCTACCAACCGGCTAAGGGACTCGTTGCTCGCAAAGGATGAGCCAAGGCTGGCAGTCCCTATGTTATTACTTATTGCTCAACATCGTTCTCTGTAAGCTGAAAAGACTTATTATTTTTTTATCCTTCATCCAACAACAAAGGAGTTTCCAGTTCTGAATACGTGCTTAGAGTAGTCTTGTTTATCTGAATTTAACTTTAAGTTGTAAAGGGTTGTTTCTGTGGATTTACTTTTTTCATGCTATAGTTGCATCATCGCTATGATTATCTCAGTGTTAGGTTCAGAACTTCCATGTTTTTACTTGTTGATGTTACTGTTTTCTGTCTACTTATTGAGTGGGATTCTTTTTCTTGAAAAGGTTATTTGTTAATAATTCTGAATGGCGGGCGTTATGATTGAGTAGTTTTGTACCCAAATACCTCCAGTAATTGTTTCCTAACAATGTATATTTTCTGCAGGGTTGTTGTGAACGCTGATGCACCTTACATTAAAATGGTTAGCGAGCAATTCGATAGATGCCATGGGACTCTTCTTCAATATGTGGAATTTCTTTGCAGTGCTGTATCACCAACCTCTGCCTATGCTAAGCTGATTCCATCTCTCAATGATCTAGTCCACCTTTACCACCTTGATCCAGAGGTGTGCATTTGTTTTCCCAATGATCTTGTTGTTCGTGCAGGCAGTGAACTCCGATTTTTTTAAGTCTGCTTTACTTACAGTGTCCATTTACTTCATCTTTTGCACTTACATGATCAAATATTGCCTTTTAACTTTAAGATATGTTAAGACAAAAGGACTACATTGCTAATATATTGTATTGATATAGAATAAGAGGTTACATGTATGTATATATATAGTAAGGATGAATATAGAATAGGTAACAAATTAATATCCCATTAATTGCTTCCCTCTAATTGCTCCCCTAATTACTCTCTAATTAATCTTTTGATTCTGTAACAAGATATATTATGGTTAAAGTTCTGATTAATGTATAAATGTGCTTCTCTGTTACTTATTTTCTATTACTTGATTGCAGGTTGCTTTTCTAATTTATCGCCCAGTAATGAGGCTTTTCAAGTGTGAGGGTAGTTCTGATGCGTTTTGGCCTTTGGATGATCGTGAACCTGTTACTAATATGGATTCTGAGCAAACAGAACATTCTGGCGAAGTCGTTTTGGATCTTGGGTCTTCTCAGAAGCCTATAAAGTAATAGTTTCTCCTGCGTGGCAATTTAGTTGCATTGGCAGATTCTTTTCCCATATATCTCCCCCTTTATATACTTATGGTTGAGAGCAATAGATGGGGGAGCAACAATTATGTATGCTTTGCAATGAAATGTTTAATGCAAAGATAATACACTGTTTCTGTGCAGATGGTCAGATCTTCTCGAGACTGTGAGAACAATGTTGCCTTCCAAAGCCTGGAATAGCCTTTCGCCTGATCTCTATGCAACTTTTTGGGGCCTCACATTGTATGATCTGTATGTTCCTAGACATCGTTATGAGTCTGAAATTGCAAAGCAGCATGCAGCTCTAAAAGCCTTGGAAGAAATTTCTGATAATTCAAGTTCAGCAATCACCAAAAGGAAGAAAGACAAGGAGAGGATTCAAGAATCTCTCGATAGGCTGACTAGTGAACTCCACAAGCATGAAGAAAACGTTGCTTCAGTTCGTAGACGACTTTCTCGCGAGAAGGATAAATGGTTGAGTTCCTGCCCTGATACATTGAAAATCAACATGGAGTTCCTTCAGCGGTGTATTTTTCCACGTTGTACTTTCAGCATGCCTGATGCTGTCTATTGTGCTATGTTTGTGCATACACTTCACTCCCTTGGGACACCTTTCTTTAACACAGTTAACCACATTGATGTTCTGATATGCAAGACTTTACAACCTATGATTTGCTGTTGTACGGAATATGAAGCCGGTAGACTGGGGAAATTTCTACATGAGACATTAAAGATTGCTTACCACTGGAAGGTAATGGATATCTTTGATATGCTCTTTTTCTGCCTTCTCTTTACCTCTTCCAAGTTTTAGTTTCTACTAACATAGTAGAGGTTCCAGCAAGCTATTTGCTTACAATGTTCAGAGATTACCACTCTTCCTTTGTTTTCTGCTTTAATTTTCCATGTGCACCATGATTTAATATTAAATCAAAATTGTCTCCAGAGTGATGAATCAATATATGAACGTGAGTGTGGAAACATGCCTGGCTTTGCTGTGTATTACAGATTTCCAAATAGCCAACGCGTTACTTATGGCCAATTCATTAAGGTCAGTTCAAGAGCTTTTTCCTTGCTTTTAGAATCATAAATATTACTCATGTGGTATTCTTGTACATGTGTGCAACTTGGCTTTTACTTCTCCCCTGCTTCTTGGCATATTTTCGTTATTCATGTGCTTCTATTATATGATAGGTTCACTGGAAATGGAGTCAACGAATCTCACGGTTGTTGATACAGTGTTTGGAATCAACTGAATATATGGAAATTCGAAATGCTCTTATCTTGCTGACAAAAATTGCTGGAGTTTTTCCAGTTACTAAGAGAAGTGGGATAAACCTTGAAAAAAGGGTAATGGAAATTAAAAATTGTTTGCTTTATTTATTGCTTATTTGTTAAAATGGCAGTTTCTGTATTTGTAATATTCTCTTTCTCCACTCAGGTTGCCAGAATCAAAAGTGACGACAGGGAGGATCTTAAGGTGTTGGCAACTGGTGTTGCGGCTGCTTTGGCTGCTAGAAAGGTAAATTGTAACTTCAACAGGATGCACAATTAATTTTGCGGTATACATTAACCTCTCCTCTCGTGTGCAGCCCTCTTGGGTCAGCGATGAAGAATTTGGTATGGGATACCTTGATATAAAGCCGCCAGCTGCTGCAAAGTCCATTGCAGCAGCTGGACAAAGCAGCTCATCCACTGTTGTTTCTCAGAATGACTTAGCTGGTGGAAGAGCAGCTGCTTCTGTAAGCCAACATGGAGATTCTGGAAATTCATCCAGAGAACAGTCCTCCAGAGTGAAATCTGAAAGGACAGACACACATGCGAGATCAGATCCTCCCCATCAAAAATTAAAAGTTGGATCATTGACGAATGGGTCAGATAGTTCTGTTGCTGGACAAGTTGGAGCTTCAAGAGTATCTGAGAATCAAAAGCAAGTTGATGAATCAACAAACAGAATGCTGGATGATGGCACGATTAGAACTTCCCAAAAGAACTCTGGAGAATCTGAGGTATTTTATGGCTTTTTGTGGTAATATGCACAATTTGTGTACTTTTTTAAGATATTTTAACCTACGATGTTTGTTTAGATGAGAACACTTAAATTTGACGGACATGCATTAATAGGGAGCCTTTGGATCAGCATGTTGTCACCATCTACTGGCAATTTAATTGTATGGAATCCTATTTATACCTCAATATTGATTACTGGGGGAGGCAACTACTTTTTGCTTTAGTAGCCTATACACTGGTTTCAGATTAGTTGGACATATAGAGAATTACTCCTGAAGTTTCGACTTTCGAAATCTGACAGTTACTCTATTATTCACCATCAATATATTTTTTTCATAGATTACTCCCTCCATTTCAAAATAATTGTCACTTTAAGACCTTGGAAATTTTTTAAAATAAGTGTCGGTTTTCGGATTCCAATGCACCATTTTAAACATTTTGTCCATTTAACCCTTGTTCAGTGCACATAAAAAATGATAAAAGGAATTAAGTATCCAATCAACTTTCAAATTAACAAAAGTCATAGGGGTAAATAAGTACTTTTATTACTTTAATTAATGTGATCTTGGGATTGTTGACAAACAACCTAAAAGCGACCATTATTTTGAAATGGAGGGAGTATTAGTTGCTGGCTTACTGCAAACGCTATCGCGTACAATTAGTATCTTTTTAAATTCAATTCTGAAAGTAAGTTGTCTCTTCTGTTATGTCATTGACTACTAATGAAGTATGTAGATAGTATGTGATTAGATAAATAGTATTTGATAATGGTTACTTGTCTTGAGCGGAAAATATGTGTTTATTCTACAGTTTAATTTTTTCATTTGCTTACATTTTGTAAAGGATATCATTGCGTGCTGTTTCATTTATTGATCATTACCATTGTTAGCAAATGGATCGTTATATTAATAGAAATTTGTTTAGCAGTCAAAAGCCTCGGTGAAACGGTCAGTTTCTGGAGTATCAGTTAAAACACCTAAGCAAGAAGTTGCAAAGGATGACATCAAACTTGGGAAAGCAGGGGGAAGAGTTCCTACCACTTCTTCCAGTGATAAAGATATCCCTTCTCACCAGTCTGAAAATAGACAAGCAAGTGTTACCAATGTTTCTTCAGCAGTTACGTCGAATGGTAATGCAGTTTCAGCATCAGCTAAAGGCTCTACTCCATCTGCAAGAACAGGTGATGGTAATGGAAGTGAATCAAAATCGGATGGTGGAATTGCCAAATCTGCTGTAAAAGATGATGCCACTGAAGCCAGTGATGTTCACAAGCCTCCTCGACTTGCTCATTCTCCTAGACATGATAGCTCTTTTGCTTCATCTTCAAAGTCAAGCGATAAGTTGCAGAAGAGAACAACAAGCCCTAGCGAAGATTCTGACAGAATTAGCAAACGCCGGAAAAGTGAAAACGAATTGAGAGACTTAGAGGGTGAAGTTAGATTCTCTGATAGAGAAAAGTCTTCGGATTCTCGATTAGTTGATACTGACAAAATGGGAACTGATGAACAAAGTACACATAGGAACACAGATAAACCCGTGGATAGGTCAAAGGACAAAAGCAATGATAGACATGACAGGGAGTATAGGGAAAGATCGGAGCGCCCTGAAAAGTCTCGTGGAGATGATATGGTTGCTGATAGACCAAGGGACCGGTCAATGGAACGGCATGGACGTGAGCGATCCATTGAGAGAGGTGTAGAAAGGAGTTTTGACCGGCCCTCCGACAAAGCCAAAGAAGAACGTAACAAAGATGATCGAAGTAAACCGCGATATGGTGATACATCTGGAGAGAAATCTCATGCTGATGATCGTTTTCATGGACAGAACCTCCCTCCACCACCACCTTTGCCTCCCCATGTTGTTCCACAGTCTGTTAATGCCGGTGGTAGGAGGGATGAAGATGCTGAAAGACGATTTGGAAATACAAGGCATGCTCAGAGACTTTCACCAAGGCATGAAGAGAAAGAAAGAAGACGCTCAGAGGAAAATTATTTGGTCTCCCAAGATGATGCAAAACGTAGAAGAGAAGACGATATTCGAGAAAGAAAGAGAGAAGAGCGAGAAGGGTTGTCTGTAAAGGTATGCATCAGCTCTTGGCTATTTCTCCGAATTTTACTTTGACTATTCTGTATTGTTTGGCATGATATAAGCATTATTTGATTTGCAAAGTGATCTACTTCTGCACTTCTTTCCTAGTTGTGGATGTTTAGTGGGGGGATAATCGGATTGCTTTCTTTTATTATATGTGGCTTCTGCTATTTTGTTTCTTTATTGTTGTCACATCAACTAGAGCATACTTATGCCATCTTTCCAATTACGTTGTTGGGTAGGAAGTTATAGTTCGTCTGCTGTTGGCATTCTTAGTTAGCTTGATCATGTTTGTTTCTGGTTGGTGGCGCTGCACCTAGATTGTTTACTTCACATATCCAATATCTATGCATGTTCTAGTTGAGAACTTTTATTTTTTATTTATTGCTTTAGGTCTGTAACGCAGAACATTAAGGCTATCATGTACTTGTGTGTTTTTTTGTGAAAAATAAGAGATTTGGACAGACTTAAAGGTCTATACCATGTGGCATGAAAAATTTCTTATAATTAAGGGACTTGCCACCATGAGTTTCTTAGAGATTCGGATACATCTCAGTTGTGATATTTGATATTCACATGGTGAAATTTTTTCAATGAATACTTTATATCTTATACATTTTAAGAATTTCTGGATCACGTGGCATTTTTTTCTGGTAGCACATTTGTCAAATTGCAGTGTAGCTGAATCATTGTCTATGCTTTGCAATATATTTCTTCCTGAATAATTTCAGCTCTTCTGCTAATGTTTTATCTGGATAAGTTCATCACTGAAGGGTTTATGAATCTTTGAACTTGAACTAAATAGGTGGATGAGAGGGAGAGGGAACGAGAAAAGGCAAACATTTTGAAAGAGGAAATGGATAGCAATGCAGCCTCAAAAAGACGGAAGCTTAAAAGAGAGCATTTATCATCAGGGGAAGCTGGTGAATTTTCTCCCGGTGCTCCTCCACCTCCATCTCTCTCAGTCGGTCTGTCACAACCATACGATGGAAGAGAAAGGGGGGATAGGAAGGGAGCCATCATCCAACGTCCAGGTTATATGGAGGAGCCTCCTATGCGAATTCACGGTAAAGAATTAGCCAGCAAAATGCCCCGCCGCGATGCAGATCCGTATCCTTAAAAACGATGCACTTCATTAGCTACGTACATGCACCGTATTTATTTGCGCGAATACATTTTCTATGAAACCATGTGTTTTGCCAGGTACTTGTCCAATTTTTCGCTTAATTTTAGGCCCAATTCATCAGGACCCTTGAACGTCCATTTGCTCCCTGAACTCTCGGAAGTTCCAAATAACGCCCAGTTCCAAATAATCCCCCGAACTTTCAAAAAGTGCACAAGTATGCCCTTCAGATTTGTGTTGGAGAGAGAAAAATGACATCTTTGAAAAGTCAAACCAACTCAGAATGTGACATCGGAATGTGACATGTAAAAGTGAGGGAGCAAACTGGTGTACTTTTTGCTAGTTCAGGGGTAATTGGGCGTTTAAAGACTAGTTCAGGGGGTCCAAATGCATTCAGCCTTAAATTACCTGAATGCCTCGTTTGGTGTGTGTCTGAGACTGAACTGAGATTGATCTTAATAAAAGCCAGGTGAACACACTCTATTGCATGCAAATTCTTTGCGGTTTTTGTACTATCCAAGCAAATTGTTTGTCGGAAACTGGAGTCCTTAACCAGATTGGCAGGATGTATGACCGAGAATGGGATGATGAAAAGAGGCAAAGAGCAGAACAAAAGCGGAGGCACAGAAAATAATAGCATGCAGAACAACACAAATCTGTCTTATTTTACGAACAAGGCGATCGAGTTCACTCGATGTTCTTAATTCCCCGCTAAACTGTAGTAGAGTTGGTATTTGTTGTACCTGGTGTAGTTTTGTATTTCAACTTTAGTTGATTTGAATGGGATTTATTGACTTTAGACTTCAGTTATGTACTATATTCGTATATGCTGGACTTAAATACCACACCGTCATTGTTTGACATTAAATGTATATAACATTTTGGAAATTTTCATATTTATCAGTTGTAATCACAAGAGGGAACTATTGTAGAAATTCCACTTCACATGCTTTTCGGAAAAGCATACAAGACTTGAATCCCGGAATGAATTTGAATGATTTCGTAATGTTTCCCAGGTCAAAAAATGGTTCGGTAACCGAATTACCGAATCGAATTAAATCGAAATATTAATTTGGTTTGGTTATTTTAAAAATTCGGTTTGGTTCGGTTTGTCAAATATCAATATTTTGGTTATTCGGTTCGGTTTTTGTATAGAAAAAACATAATAACCAGACCGAATCGAAATGTATATAAATACATAATAAAATTTTATTTTTATATTGTACCTTTATTTCTCTTCTTAAAAGTGCACTCTCATTTATTTATGTTTTCTATTTAATCTATTATAATACTTATATTGGATGTGCATTTTGTATTTTAAGTGTTAAAATTTGAAATTTTTGTTAATTAATTTAAAATTTCGGTTTGATTCGGTTTTTAATCATACCGAATAATTTATTTCGGTTTGGTTAATTCAATTTTGAATATTATTTAGTTTGGTTTGGTTAACAATATTTTCTTTATTTGATGCTCGGTAAATTCAGTTTGGTTTTGATCGAATGCACGCCCTTACCTAGGGATGGCAACGGATCTCGGACCTTGTCCGGACTTGTGGATCCGGATCCGTTTTTTAGGGTTCGGATCTAGATTTTATGGACCCGTCGGATCCGGGTTCGGATCCGGATCCGGGTCCAGGAAACGGGTCCAGGTTCGGGTAATGAAACCCGGATCCGTATTTAAATATTAATTGTATTTTTTTATTTATTATTTACCTCGAAAATATTGGATAATTAATATTATTTGATATCCACGTAAATACAATTGTATGAACAATATTAAATGAGCATGTAAACTATTTAAAATAAGGTGAAATGTACAAGTATGGAAGCTGAAACTAAGAATTCGATGTTAATTACATGGATCCGTTTTGAACCCGGATCCGTGGGATCTGTATTCGGATCCGTAAATTATGGACCCGCCGGATCCGGGTCGGATCCGGGTCCAATATATGAAAACGGATCCGGGCCGGGTCCAAGCCGGACCCGGCCCGTTGCCATCCTTACCCTTACCCCTTCCATATATGTACAGATCCATTTATTCTACTTTTGTTCACTGTTTTAAAAATCCCCGCCTAGGCGCTATTTTGAGAGTCGTCGCCTGGCTACGCCTAGCGCCTAAACCCTACTGACTAGCGCCTAAGTCCGCCTAGGCCCCGATTAATCCCCGCCTAGACCCTGATTCACCTTCGATCGTCCGATTAGTGCCTAGCGCTTTTTAAAACATTGCTTTTGTTGGAGTGGGTTGACTTTTCTCAGCTACAGCTGTAAAAATTTTGTTCATCTGGACATGCATCTATCAAAGTAAATGGGGAGGTTTGAGGTTCAAATCTCAACTCCTACATTCCTATAAAAAAATAGGGATTAATAACTAAGCAACATTTGTATATCCACAAGCAAAGCAATTGAATTGAGTTGGAATTAGTAAAAGAAAATTGAATCGATGTATAAATCAAATTATAAATAAACCAACCAATGAAAATTGAACAAAATTATAATCCAAATTCTGTCACAAATAACTCAAAATTTTCATAGCAATAAAAAAGGGTTAGGATTAATGAAGGGATTTGCATTTGGATTTGGATTATGGAGTTGCATAATTTGGCATTGCTTCATTTCATCTTCTCCCATACTAAAACTAGGATCAACATCAGTTGAATTATCAAGCAAAATCTCCCAATTATTATCATCTTCAAATTGAATCAATGGTTTCATCTCCTCCTTTTCGATTTCCCCCAAACCCGAAAATCTCCCGCTTTCTTTGAATCTCACCCACTTACCATAATTCTCCTCATAACCATCCTCTCGATCACTCGAACACGTTTTATCCAAACTCGGAGACGACACTCCCGACGATGATGTCTCCGTCAGCTGCCACATCCCGTTAAGAAAATTCTCGAGAGCTCGGATTTGAATCTCCGGAATCTTCTCGATAAACGGGTACTCATAAGAACCACACAACCCCTTCATTTTGCACCATTCATAAAACTCGAAAAGCTCATCTGCTTGCTTTGCTGCCTTCTTGTATATTCCGAAGGATAAAATGCAGCTCCTGTATGGCATTTGGATTAGGTTATCCAAAACCAGAACTATCTCTTTTCGGAACTTAATATAAAATTTGAAGCTATCCCGGATAATGTACTTCATCGCCGAGTTAACAACGAAGCTTCTCGCTGCCTCCCCAATTGGCCTACACTCCATTACTCTATCTATTAGGGTTTGAAGCTGCCGAAGAATTTCGAGCATTTCATTCACTTCTTTCATCCTATCTTTAAACCGCTCTCCTTTTTCAACCACTTCGTTTTCATCTTTGTCTTCATCCTCGTCTTCATCTTCGTCGCTTTTTTCCTTGGCGTCCAAGGCAAAGCAATCTAGGGTTTCGTTGAGTAACTGAGCGTACGATCTTATAAACAAGGTGTAATCCTCGGGATTGGACGACGAATAGTCGCGAAAATGACACGGGTCGAGCGAAAGCAGACCGATGGATCTAGTCCACAAAAGCTCGGCTCGAAAAGGGCTATTCTTAGGCAAGGAGCGGAGCAAGCGATGGAGGAGGAGGAGGCATTTAAGGGCGACTTTCCAGCAGTGGGTCCGTCCAAAACGACGAGTGAAACCGAGAGAAAAGGAATGGAAGGAAGACGGGCAGATCGAGAAAATCTTCAAAAGTTCGTTAATGTATCTTTCAGGCAATGGGAAATCATCAGGAGCAGTTGCTTTGATAATAATGTGATTTATATCACAAAACCCACCAAATGTTGCTACTTTTGCATATTTGACTGAAGTGTTCTCTTTTAGGGCACAAAATACTCGCCGGAATCGCCTTTGCATGGCTGCAAGCATGAATAAGGAAATGAAGAGAGAAAGAGAGAAATGGAGGAAGGATTAATGTGGCATATTAATTGTAATATGGTAGTTATAGTGATGTAATATAAGAGGTGCAGTTTGGGTTTATTGTATATAAAATTTTAGGGCAGCTGTATTTATTTATTAATCTCATTGTTTTTAGCACTGAATCTTTTCTTTGGAATGGTCGATGTTTACAATTTCTATGACAAATTTTTGTATCTTTTGCTCCTTTTGGTTTATTTAAATTTTTTTGTTTAGGTTTTTTGGCCGGTTGAGGAATTTCCATTTGGTATCAATTCTATCAGTTAAGGTTTTGTTAATATTTTAAAAAAAAAAATCTTCAGCAATGGTATTATTTTATACCAAATAAAAATATTCCATGGAAAAATTTGCTGTTAAAGAATTGAAATTTTGGAAGTGAAAAGATAGGTCAAAGATATTTATAATCTCATGCACCAATCTTTCATTGAGATTCCCTTGTCTAATAATTAGCTTGCAAGATAGAAATAGCGAGGATCGTGATTAATTCTGAAACACAGATTGTTTACTAAACCGGTTCCGCAAGATGGAGGACCTTGGAGGCATCGTACTTCACTAGTATTTTGCATGCGGTGTCTTGATACATACCAAATTACCATGTAGCAAAACAATATAATTAAGTCTATAACGATAATCATTTTTTTCTGTTGTGATTTGATTGTCTCATAAAAAAAATATGATATATAGATGGTTGGGAAAATGACGATCACTAGCATTAAGTCAAGAGTAAAGTTAGAAAGAGTCGATCTAGTGTGTACTGTAGCCCCATCAGTGATAAAACATTAAAACAAGCCAAGTACCTACATATTAAATTGCTAAAGTATAACTTTAGAGTAAAGAGACTCACTCGTTGCTTTACTTTATCTATGTTACCATGTTGGAAGTATGCTCATTATATTTTGTTAGACAAAATTGAAAATTCAAATTCTACAGTAATAACTTGGCAAATTTTGCCTCCGATTAATGATATCTGATGATGTTGTGGGATCCAAACTGCCAGATATCTACAAGATAATTAAAGTTAGAGGACTAGGCCGGGTTTGTCGGGCGTAGCCACTCCGATGCTAAAGTTAGCTTCTGGGGAAAATAATAAGTATAATGTGAGCAATGTGATAGTAAGTTTTTCGTACCTTGCCCCTTAGTAATTCTGTTCTATATATGGAACCATATGACCGTTGTCATCAATGTGGGAGTTACATTTGAGGTCTTAATGAACCTGTTTGTAACGGCTCCAACAACTCTTTTCTCCTTTTGAATGCTTGTCACATGACTCTTTCTGTGGAAATCACGTGTCCTTTGCCTCTTTGGGCTATTTGTGAGCTTGTGGGTCCATCTAATATATGCTGTCATCAGATGTCCCTCCCCCGATGTTGTACGACTCCTTTTAAAGGTCGGCCAATACTATTTTATTGCTGCAATTTGATGTTACGAATTGGTCTTGGGAAGAAATAGTTGGGTCGGTTCTGAGAATCAATCCTAAATTTCACCAGTGTGGAAAACCGACATTAATTGTAAGATAATGTGTACAGTCAACCGACTCTATTCGTCATTGGTGTTGAAGGCAATGCTGAGTCGTAGTTTAATTGGTACGGAGATCGACCCTGATTCCTTTGATGCTGAGTTGAGTTGCCTCGTTTGAATGAGCCTAATCTCAGTCGCATCTTTTTAGAATTTAGTATAATATCAAATATGAATTATACTCTTTTTTGACGCGTGATTGACACACGCGACTTTTGGTTGTTTGGTTTGTCTGATAAGTTGCCCCTTTGCATTTCTCGCTATTAATTTGTAATCATTGCGCTTTTTTAGTTTTAAATTTTTTCTTTTTCCTAATCCCTATAAGAGGGGAAAAATAACATTTTTCCATCTTTTAAGCATTCTCTCATCTTGCTCCTACATCCTTTCTCTGAAATTGCAATTCTTCTCCATCTCACTAATCTGGTAAGCTTTCTACATTTTCGCAATATGAATAGATTCATAATCTCCTCTTCGTCTTCTTCTTCTTCATTTGTAAACAAAAACACGGGCAACAGCTCCGTTCATTCCGCTCACCCTATTGATGCCATTTCCTTAAGGTCATTTCATGAGGAGGGGAACGCATGAACCTCCATCCCTACCCCTAGCAACCCTTCTTCAACTTTTTCGCCAAACCTCCCTTGAATTCTTATCCCATATACCCTTGCGAACATTCCTCTTGTTGATTTGGGTCTTTCTTTCTTTAACCTTGAACCTTCCGTAAATAGACCTAAGAACTCAGAGGGGAATCCCAAATCTGATGTTTTGGTTCATTCTGACATAACAATAGAGGAGGTGAAACAATATATGGATATTATCTGCCTAAAACCGGGTCTTCTTGGGTCGATTCCTGCACTGGGCGATACTGTTGATAACCCCCCCTAAGAAAACCATGGCTATATATGTTCAGTATATTGAGTGGGGCTTTCACTTGCCTTGTAGCCGAGCCGTTGTAGATATAATGAGGGACTTCCGTATTAGCCGGCCTCAGTTAACTCCTAACTCCCTTCTAAAGTTGCTTCATCTGGATAAATTGTGTAAAGATTTGACAATTTGGCTAGATGGTGTTTAGGTGTTTTTTTATCCTGTTCAAACCAAGGGGGGAAATCTTTTGTATATTGCACCCGCTCGCCTTAAAATGCTACCCATTCTGAAGAAAAAGGAGTCCATTCGCTTCCCGAAATCTAAATGGTTTTGGGTTCATCTAGATGAGGGGCCAAAGGCGGTTCATAAGAATGCCATGTTTCAAAAGGGATTTCCTTTCCCCATCGCTTGGAACCGAATGCATGGTAACCCATCTCCTTGGAAAGAGGATGGTCATTTAGTTGAGCTTCAAGGGAAAGCGGTGCATTTTCTTGATCAAATGGAGGTGAATCGATTGAATTGGATGGACACTTTGCATGTGCTTAACAATCCTTCTCAATACAAATATGCCAAAACCGCCCCACGAATTGTGGACTTGCTTTCCATAGGCGACGAGCCAAGTAAATTTCTTTTATTCAACCTTTAATTCCTTTTGACTGTTTTATTTTTTATGTAGGTATGTCTAATCTTGTATCATTCCACTCTTTGCTAGCATCCATGACCAAGAAGAGAGGCAAAAAGAAAGGTCGGGGGATTACATTGGCCGGAGTGGGGGAGGATCCTCCAGTTGTTGCTGAGACTAATACGCCCTCAGGCGATGTACTTGAAGATGTAGAAAATTATCAGGCCGAACCTTCTGAGATGGTGGAGGGGAATAAAGGTGCAGATCAAGGTATTCCCTCGATGAAACTGAGAAAGTTACTATGGTGGAGGAACCTAAGATCGAGGCTGTAGTGCCCGACGGCCACTACTTCCATTCCTATTGAGAATACGGTTGATATTGAAAGTTTGGTCGAAGCTGACGAGGCCAGGTGGGTGGTGAAAGGAAAAGCACCAATGACTGAAGATGAGGGTGCAAGTCACATTGGGGCCGCTTGTGACCGAGGTGCTTACATTTGGCGGTATGAAAGACCATCGGAGAAGAATGTGGAACCGCCTTTGCCTCCTAACAAAAGGATGAAACTCACCTCATACGAGCCTTCCGGTATAATTGAGGTACATATCTTTTAAATTTAAAAATAAGAGATTTCTTTCTGTCTTATCTCTGCGTATGTTTACCCCTTCTCATTCTTACTTCTTTCTCTAGGCATGGGAAGTTGAGCTTGGTCCGGACTTGAAGTTGGATGATGAGAAGCTCTTCTCTAAGTTGGGTGCACTCACCCGTTTTCCTTCTGAGGTGGCTTCACTCAAGAAGAAGAGCACCGAGAAAATTGCCACTCGCCATTGAGCTCACTTATTAGAGGTATGTTTTACATAAGTGCGATATTTGTGGATATGACTTCTTAAAAACTTTTACTTACACAACTTCTCATTATTTTTCAATGTTGTTCTCATTCCATCTTCCTAGAAGAGAAATTGCGGGCCAGGTGTGCAAAGATTAAATCTTTGACCGAGGAGAAGAAGGCACTAAACGAGTTCATCAAGCGGCATTCTCAATGAAGGAAGTTACCATGGCCGAGCTAACTATGTTGTGAAGACCAAAGAGGATCTCCTCTAAGCCAATTTCAAGTTGGATGAAGAACTGGCCCGTGCTCGTGAGTCTGTTGTCAGAGCTGAGTAAGAATAATAAAGTTGTTGAAAATCTTGAAGAGGAAAACAAGCGTTTGACTGAGGCTAACCAAATTCTGAAGGAGAAAGAAGCTAAGAAATTTGCTATATTAGTTGAGGCCGAGGCTGAAGTACGGAAGAACTAGCGTGTTTCCTTGTCCTCCCAAGCTCGTTATCATGCTTTGAAACATCGCTTTCAAAAGAAAGAGACGAGATTGATGGACTAATGGAACCGCTATCATGTCAATTTTAGTGTAAATTTTCTTAACAAAGAGAGGGAGTTATTTCCTGAGGCCAATCTTGATCCCCTTGCTTCGCTTACCGAGCCCGGTCTCAACGATCCTATCTAGGCGGCGGATGAACGGCTTTTTGGAGAGCCTGATCAAGTGGTAGTCAATGAAGATGAAGTTAAGCATGAAGAAGCAGAAGAAGAAGAGAAAGCAGCGTCCTATCACTCATGGGCGACTTCCCAATTATCAGAATTTGAAGAAGTCAATGATGATGCCTCCTCCGCCTTCCTTAATTCGAAATTTGTTTGCTTGTAACGATTAATTTTCTTTTGAAGCATAATCTTGTACTTAAGGAAATTTTGTAATGAATTTTGTTTTTCCTTTTTTCTTGTGCAATGGGAACCTTTAGGTTCGCTTTTTTGACTAAACAATAGGTTTAAAAATTTTATTCTGAAGATAAACGTTATTCAATGGGCCTTTATATGCATTTTCTTTTGAATAAGGCCGCTCTAATAATAACATAAACAACATTGAAAGGAGTCTTATCAACCTGAATAAGTAATTACAACATTTTTATTGACCATCGTAAAACTTCCTTAATGCCCTTGCATTCCAAGTTCGAGGCAAGACTTTGCCTTCTAAATCTTGAATTTTGTAAGTACTTAGGCCGATCTTTTGAGTAACCTTATATGGTCCTTCCTAATTGATCCCAAATTTCCCTTGACCGGCCGTCGTTCTTGAGGCTTTTATACTTCTAAGGACCAATTCCCCTACTTGGAAGGTCCGGGGTTTGGCCTACTTGTTGAAGACTAACTCTATTCTTTGCTTATAGGCCACCATTCTTTGGTAAGCCAGATCTTGTCATCCTTCAAGGGCATCTAGATTGCTTCTTAACTTGGTTGCATTATCTTCTTAACTGACATAGTGGGACACTCGCTCACTGGGGGTCCCAATGTCTACTGGCATGACCGCTTCTATTCTAAAAGTTAGAACGAACAGTGTCTCTCTTGTTACTGTTCTTGTAGTTGTTCGATATGACCATAAAATATTTGGTAGCTCATCCACCCATGTTGATCCGTTATTGAGAATTCTTATCTTTATTCTGTCAATGATAGTTTGGTTGGTAACATCGGTCATGCCATTACAGAGGAGAATTTTAACTTGATGCGCAGGCCTTCACAATATGCTTTAAAACCTTGCACTAAAATTGTGTGCCATTATCAGTTATAATGGTATGTGGAATGCCGTACCTGGTAATGATATTCTTTTTAAAAAATTGGATTGCTTGATTAGGCGATATGTTGATATGGGCTCGGCCTCTACCCATTTTGAGAAATGATCGACCGCCACTATTATCCACTTTTTTTATATTGAGCCACAGGTAGAGGTCTGACTATGTCTACTCCCCAGGTTGAAAAAGGCCATGCCGCTTTTATGACTATCATTTCAGTGAGCGGAGCTCTTATATTTCAAGCATAGGCTTGGCAAGCTCTGCATTTTTACACTATTTCCTTCGCATCCAACTCCATTGTGGGCTAGTAAAACCCTTGAAGCTGAGCCTTCCTTATAATAGAGTCCTTCTTCTTATAACCGCCACAAATTCCTTCATGAAATTCTCTTCACACATAATTCGCGTCTCTCCTTCCAAGGCACTTCTTCCATGGGTGGGATAATGACCTTCGGTATAATTGATCTCCAATCATGGAATACTGAAAGGATTTCCTCATGATTTTTTGGGCCTCAATCTGATCTTCAGGCAGAGATGAATTGACTAAATATTTCCTGATTGGATCATACCATTCTTCTCCCGTTGGCACTCCCTCGGTCTCCACTACAAGTGTCTCATGGTGCGGCACAGTCGGCTTTATGATATCTGCAATTGTACAAGATATCAAGTTTTCTCCACTTGGGTCTGAAGCTGCCTTTGCTAATCTATCCGCTTCATAATTATGAGCTCTTGAGATGTGAAAGACCTCTAGCTTCATCCCATTAGTCTTAATTTCTTCTATCAACTCTTTAACCACCATCAGGGATTGCTGCATGGATGGATCCTTGGTTGCATATCCTCCACCTAGTTGGTTTGCTGCCAACTTTGAATCACTACAGATGCGAGCTCGGTATGGATTTATTGCTTTTATCATTTTGAGCACAAGGATGAATGCCTCATATTTCGCCACATTATTTGTCATTGCAAACAGCTTGATTGATCACAATTCCACCCGAGCCTTGCATATGAATACCTACACCTCCCTTTCCATTTGTGGAACTTCCATTGATGAAAACCCTCCAAATTTCTTCCATGAACTCATTATCAGGTACAGTCAGTGATTCCTGAACAAAATCTGCCAGTATCTGGCCCTTCAGTGCCTTCTTTGGTTCGAATTTGACATCAAACTCCATTAACTTCAGTGCCCACTCCGCTATTCTTACTAAGGTTTCTGGTTTCTGCAAGACCTTCTTTAAGGCTAGGTCCATGTGAACCATAATGGAGTGCAACTGAAAACAATGCCTCAACTTCCTTGAGGTAATAATTACTACATAAGCGACCTCCTCTAACCGAGGGTATCTTAATTCTACGTCTTTAAAGACCTTGTTGCAATAATACACTGGGTAATGATCACTGCCTTCCTCCCTTATTAAGGCCATTCCCAAGGCCTCCTCTGAGGTGCTGACATAGAGATACAATATTTCTCCTGGGACGGGAGCTCAAAAGTGGTGGTGAAGCCAAGAATGTCTTTAAACTTTCAAACGCAAGCATGCATTCTTCCGTCCAACTAAAATTTTTGGCATCTTTAATTGCTTTGTAGAATGGTAAGCATCGCTTCGCCGAGCAAGATATAAACCGACCTAGGGCATTGATTTTCCCATTCAATTTTTGCACATCATTCAAAGTTTTTGGAGGTGCGAGATCCATTATGGCCTTTATCTTACCCGAGTTATCCTCAATCCCTTGCTGGGATAACAAATAGCCTAAGAATTTTCCCACCGAGATACTGAACGTACACTTCTTCGGGTTAAGTTTTAGATTGAACTTATTGAGCTGGTGTAAGACTTCCTTAACATCGTTTGGGTAATCGGCGATGTTCCTGCTCTTAATCACCATGTCATCTATATATAACTCGACCTTGACTCCTATTAGGTCCTCAAAAACTTTGTTTGCTAGTCTTTGATAGGTCACCCCCGCATTCTATAGACCGAACGACATAACATTGTAGCACTATGTTCCTTCATGCATGATGAATGACTTTTTTTCCACATCTTTCTCTGCCATTAATATCTGATTATAACCCACATTCGCATCCAACATAAAGAGTGCCTGGAAGCTTATTGTCGCATCAACCAAAGGATCAATGCTTGGAAGAGGATAACTATCCTTCGGGCAAGTCTTAAGGTTGGTATAATCAACGCACATTCTGTTTGTGCCATTTGGTTTCTTCACCAGAACGACGTTAGCCATCCACTCAGGATATTTTACTTCCCTTATTTGGCCGAAGCTTAGCAGCTTGCAGTCTTTCTATTTCTTTCGAAATTGCCTGTTGCTTTTCAAGGCCGTGATTGCGTCGCTTCTGCTTAACAGGAGGCATGTTTGGGTCGACATTTAGCTCATGCTCCACCACCGAACATGGCACGCCCGTCATGTCTGTTGATTCCCATGTGAAGCTACTCCTACACTCTTTCAAAACTGATATTAATGGCGCTTTTGGTTCATCAGGAATTTCCTTTACAATTTTCAACTCCTTGCCATGCTCGATAATCAAAGTTTTCAACTATCCATGAAGCTCTGCTCTTTCCCTCTCTTCGATCTCCTTAATAGGAGGTTCAGCCTTTAAGGAAGCTTTGTATGTTTCTCGTGCTAGCTTTTGATCTCCCTTGGCCATGGCCATTCCCTTTGTTATCGGTATTTGCAATGCCAGATGACGTAAAAATATACCCGATTCTAAATTGCAATTTAAAGGTCGGCCCAAGATGACATTGTAAGCAAATGGAATATCAACAATTAAAAACTCTGCCCTCGACTTCCATTTTGGGCCTTCATCATCAATTATAACTAGCAAAGTTATTGCTCTTAAAACTAGAATAGGCTGCCCACCAATAATGTTCACAAGGTTTTGACTCTACTAACTCTGAGGATTTATATTTTATAAAGAAGCCATAAACCTTGTCTTCCACTTTCCTACCGATAAGATAAGAGTTCAAAATACAAACAGGTGTTGTCAATACCGCCTATCTAAATAGAAAAATGGTGACCACTGCAAGTATACAGTTACGATGTAGTTTTAAGAGATATCGATCCCACAGGGAAGGAATCAGTTCTAAAGATCAACAAGAGGAACAGAACAAAAGAAAATAATGTAATTTATTTTTGAGGATTGGAATGATGGATGGATAGACAAATGTATGAAAGATTAGAGAAGATAAAAAGTATATAGATATTCCCTACAAACAAGTACAGCAAAGAAAACATGCAAAATCATCAAAGATATTACGTACACTAGATTAATTTAACAGATTTGGTTCTAGACACTCAAGATTTGGTTCTAGACACTCAGATATTCAATTATTCACCGTTGAGAAACACATGAAAACACTTTTCTAAATCTAGTGCAAACGAACTAAGACGATTATATAAACCTAGATAACAATATTACTATGCTTAGTACGGGTCGCTCTCACATAGTCATATTTAGCAAATGACCATTCTAAAAATGTTGGCTCACTAAACAATATTATAATCACAGATCCAGTGATTATATACAATCTCGTTAGCCCCGAAACTACTCTTAAAGTTAACTCAAAAGCATATAACTTGATTAATATAAAAGACTCAACACGAAATAAACATTATGACATATAGACATATCATAAACTTTGAAATAGAAAGTATAAGTAGAAAGCAAAGCAAAGTTGTAAGGTATGCAAGTGAAAGCTAAAGTTGATCAAATAGTATCCACTCTTTAATGGGAGTCATCAATTCCTGCAATTCTCGCGTCTGCTTTGAATTCGATCTCGACTCGTACAGAACCTCCGCTAGGATGCTATTCTTTGTGAATATCGAATAAACGAATATTGAAGAACGAAAACTTTTATTGATAAGTGATTTATAATTACACTTATACAACAATCGCTCGAATATGTAGAGAAATCTAGTGATCGAAATAAGGTTCGAATCACTTATACATTTTCTCGCTAACACTTATTAACGTAGCGAAATCTAGATATTTTTACTCTCTCTGTGACACACTTATCACTCATGCCACACCACATAATCCACACGAAATTTGTTGAGTCTCGAAGCCTATTTATAGAGTACGAAGGGTTGCGTCTATCCAAACGAAGAGTCGTGTCCATTGGCGAAGAATTACACCTCTTCATTGTGATTGGTTGAATTGGTTTAATTATATCCACAATGGAAAGGCACCTTTTTATGATTGGTTGACTTCCAAAAGGTGTCTTTTCGTTTGGTAGTTGATGGCAGTTGATGACGGTTGATCGTTCTTATCCGGCGGTTGAAAGAAGAGAAGAGTTTACCAAAAAACCATCAAGGTCGCTACCGCGAATGATTGTTACCGTGAATACTTGGTTGGCAACTTTCTATTGTAAAAGTTAACAAGTCACGACCGTGATATGTGTGTCACGATCGTCACATGCCTTTTTCACATGATTCCTCTTTGTGATTTTTATCGATCTTTGACATCTTCGATCCTTTGCCAATTCCTTAAGTTCCACGCATATTTTTGCACCTTTTTCACTCTTTTTCCATAGAATTCCACTTTTGTTCATTTTACTTCCAAGATTTACCTAGTTTCTGCATTTGCATAAAAAACAACTACATACCACGTGAAATCTTTTATTTGAAGTATAAAAATGACTTAAACTATAGTGTTTAATGATTGAAAATGTCATGATTATAAGTGTAAATATACACTTATCAAATACCAATGACCGGGTTCGATTCAAGGTGCAGCTTATTTGGGTTAACTTGTAAATCATTGAAGGTTGCTCTTGTCAGGATATTTACCGAACTTCCGGTATCTACCAATACCCTCTTGACTAGAAAGTCATTTATCTCCATTTCGATGACAAGTGCATCTGAGTGCGGGGCCAGCCTTGATAAATGGGAAAAGCTGAACAACACTTCATTATCTCTACGAGTGTTGTCAATGCCTCCCTCGGTCTTACTCTTCCTGTTGGTCGGTCCACCAACAATAACCTTAATTACGCCTCTATGAGGTGGAGCTTCTTGGTATCTCTTCCCTTACCAAAGGGGGTCGATTTTGATTGCGATCCTCTCTCCTCTCCTCCCTCGATCGATGGGCCAAGAACCGATCAATCTTTCCTTCAGCAGCCCGCCTATTCAAATCCTGCACCAGATGTCTACATTCTTTCGTATCATGACCTTCACATTTATGAAAATCATAATATGTCCCAGGCTTTCCAAGTCTTCTCGGTCTTAAAGGGTAATGAATATCCTACCCCTATCTCTCTATCCAATACAATATCTCCTTCCTTAAGGCCCTTAAAGGAATTAATTCTTTGGGAAAATCAATCCCTCTATATTCTAAGCAACCTTGAGGTCGGGGCTTGCTTCCCAATGCTTGATTTTGCTGGATTACAACTTCCGGGGTTCCCAACTATCACTAATGTATGTCATAGGCTACCCAACCTCAAGCTCTACTCATCATTCCTGCCAATGAGGTCAGTCTCTTCGTAAACAGATCTTTCTTAAAATCTACGCTTCTAGTGATCTGAGTAAGAATATCCACTGCAACATCCACTTTACAACCCTGTATGTCCAAAAGGGTCTTTTGGAATCTCTCAACATAATCTCCCGGGGCTCGCACTTTCCTTGGTTGAGCAGCTGCAGCTCTTGCACAGTTCTTGTTTGGAGAATTGACATGATGAAAAAAGTTGCAGAATTCCTTTGGCAACTCATTAAATTATTGATCGATCCAGCTTTTAGTGATTCAAACCAAAATAACCCTGGTACGATCAAAGTGGAAGGGAATAGCTTGCACATCATAGAGTTGGTCGCTTCTGTTGTGAATATGTAACACCCCAAAATTTCTAAATTTTGATATAGGCATATTGTTACTATATTAAAGGAATGGTAAAAACAAGTTAAAGTTCGGTAAGAGTCAAACGGAGGGAAGTTTGACCGTCCGTCAAACTTTGACCCGTAACTATGCATCTTGAGACAGAAAATTTCTATAATTATAATTCATGTAAGAAAGAATATATATAAGCTATCATGGGAGCTTATAATTATATGTGCATGTTATTCTTTTACGGAATTAAATTATGAGATTGTAAGATGGTTTAACAAAGAAAATGTGATAAGTATATACTATAATTGAATTAAGGGTAAAATAGTAATT
>CATIWQ010183617.1:0-27641 GCA_949673415.1 Euphorbia schlechtendalii | reverse complement strand
TGTGGACTGCGCCTATCATCCAGCGCGCTCTTGGCCTATCACTCCATGTCATCCGGTCACACAATGCTATTTTCTCATTACTCAACAATTCGATTTATGATTTTGAACAGGTTCCCAAACTACACATAGTATGTTCTAAATCAATCTCATCCTAGTCTATGTCCTCATGATAATACTAGGGTAACCACCTACGTGAATGGGCTACTTCTCTGTCTGACATGCTATGATCGAAAATTATGTACATAAAATACACACATACATTACTCATTGAATAAGACTTATTTATATTATCACAATATCGTTCACGATTTGAAGGGTATAATAAATGAGGTAATCGAATAAATATGATCTACCCATATTTAACTCTTTGATATAGTTCACATATATATCTTTCAGAGACATACTTTGTAAGAAAATCTACATGCATGTCATGTGTAAATAATACTTCATATTAACCTCTCCTCATGTTACTTAGTGTACAACTAATGGATACTTGATATATATATATATATACCTATTGCTACTACGATATTTTGCGTCTATCGTATAAGATATCAATTTTTTACTATCTCTATAAATAATCAACATTTTGTTTGGAGCACTCAGCATAAGAAGACTCAACAATCTCTCTTCTCAAATAAAATCATTGATCATAACTACAAAAACTCAATTTAAGACTTAGCCTTAGCTAATGTGCACCTATGTATTCTATAACGTCTATTTCCTTGGTTCAATATATTAGAGCACAATCAATGGTTATACTCAAGTATCTTGCAATTTTCTTAATGGCCTTCTAATGCTTTATTACTAGAATGAACTAATATATTACTTCAATGCACATAACATAAGTTATATTAGGTCTGAGGTATAGCATAACATATAGAATGCCAATATATGAAATATTTTCCATATCTCTAACTTGATAGGAGTTTCAGGACAAATACTTTCACTAAGAACCATATTCTTAGTCATAAGAATACTTATGGGTTCATCATTCTACATATAAAATCTTTCTCAAACTCTTTTGTGCAACATTCCAGAGACAAAGATACTAAATATCTTAACCATCCATTTAGATCTTGATCCTAGGATTTATGCAGACTTTCCCATGACTTACATCATGAAGTTACTCGACACCCAATCTTTCATAAATAGGGTATGTGCATAATGATTCTCATTTATAGATCTAAATAACATAATATCAACACCTCATGAGATTATAAATTGACTTATTCAATTCAAGAAACCTCGTATTTGCAAACCTTTGGACATATCGTCTTAATTTTACCATATAAACCTCTCATGACAATTCTTCACTAAGAATGGTGGTACATACACCTATTTGATGTAACTTTAAGGAAGATACAACTACTAAAGTTAAATTAATTCATATAGATGTATTTCTCGCAAATGGAAATAATATATTCTTATAACATATTCTTATCTTGTTTGAATATAGGTATCCCTTAACTATAAGCCTGATTCTTTTACTTTACATTGGTAATCCACTTGTTCTCAATAATTTTATATCCTTCAAGCAAGTTAGCTTAAATCTTCCATCACATGTAACTATTCATCTTCCCTTAAACACTTAATTTTCAAGGTTGGAACAATTTTCCATTTTACTACTCAGGCTTCAGATCTTCATAAATATATCTCTTATATTATAACTCGAAATTCTTCCTTTTTAGCTCATTTCTATGCTTCCACTCAAGTGAGGAACATTATAATGTGTTGGTCCTATACAACTAATATAAATAGCAGAGGGGGTGAATGCTTTACTTAGTTCTTTTTATGCTTGATAAAAATTCTTTTCCAAGTTATGTTTTCAAATTCATGTTGAGTGAAAACTTGTTGAGCTAGGTCTAAAAACTATAAACTAGTTAGCTTCATTGGCATAGTTTATCTTCAATTACTGTAGAGTACTTTACTCAGCTCGAATTGGCTTTTCAGGAAACACTTGTAAAATAGAGAGAATGATGAATGAGATAGATGTGATAAAGAAAACTGAAAAAGGTTAGAATTATAACTCCTAAGATTTTATCATGGTTCGACCCCTAGCCTACCTCTAGTCCCCGGATTCCTTTTTGATATTTAATCCACTAGTGTTTACTTCTTTCCTTAGGCAAAAACCCTTTTCAGTGGGTAGACATGATTATAGAAAGTACCATTCTTTCTAACTACCACTCAAACACAATTTAGGTAGCCTACCTAAACTATCACTCAGATTTCTTAAAGAACTTGCGATAAAAGGAAATAAACTTATAAAATACGTTGAATCCTTTACAATGTTAAATCTAAAGTGCTATCTCTCTATTAAAAATAGATCGAAAAATTTGTGTTTGCTCAATTGCTTGACTTGGAATTTCTAAAGCTGGGAATGATTGAATAGAGTTTCAGCTCTCAAAGAAATTTTAGGTGATTCACCATATTTTGAAGTCTGCTTCAGTCTTTTATTTATAGTTGGAGGTCTTAGAAGTAGCCGTTGCAAACTTAACAACCAGACAGATTCTTCATGTTGAACCCAAATTAATAGTACCTCATAGTACTTAACACATTTTGGAAATAAAAAACTAACTAGGATAGTGAGATTAATTGAGTACTAAGTATACTCTTAATTAATAAAGTTTACTTGAGTTTATTTAAGGGAAAACAACTTAGTTTACTGAGTAATTAATTAAGTTACAGCTTAGAGTAAGAAAAGCTGAGTTAAGCTTAGTTTTACATAGTTTATAAGATATTTACTCAGCTGTGCTGAGTTAGCTTTTTTTGATAAAAGCTGAGTATCTTTGACATATAGAGAATTGAATGACATATTCTACTAACAGTTTCTATGAGAAACGGAATATCCCTTTAATGCATTTCAGGAGAAAAGGCACTAAAATTAAAGAAGATATTCCAGCAGTCCTCACAAATAAAAGGTGTCAGTAGGGGATGTTGGAGATTCCTCACTAAACTTCAAGATTAAAGGAATCATCTGACATGCACCATTTCTTAGTGTCTCCATGCAACTCTGCAATGTCAGCAAGTCAACCAATTATAGAATTCCACATTGCAACTCACGTGCCTCTCTATCAAAATAGATTGTTTGAAAACAAATGAGTTTCTGACACTTTGGATTAACGGATTAATCTCATGCTTCAACATTTAAAATCTCTATCTCTAAAGATCCTGGAATTTATCTCTAACAGGAAAATTTGAAAGATTTGAAGATAAGATATATTGAAGAGCTATCAAGATAAGAAGTATGCAACGGCTACTTCCAAAACCTTCAACTATAAATAGAAGACTGGAGAAAACATTCAAACTTGGTGAATCACCTCGAATTTCTCTAAGAGCTAACTCTTTTCAAATACTCACAGCTTCACGAAATTCCAAATCAAGCAATCAGATATTGTCAAAATCTGTTTGTAATAGAGAGAATAGCACTTCAGATTCAACCTTGTAAAGGATTCAACATTTCTATAAGTTAAATTCCTTTGTTCACATTTTCTTTGATAAATCTGAGTGTTTATTTAATAAGGGTACCTAAACTGAGTTTGAGAGAAAGTTAGAAAGAAAAGTACTTTCTATAATCTTTTCTACCCGCTTTATAGGCTTCTCCACCTAAAGAAGTATTGAATCACTAGTGGATTAAATCTCAGAAAGGAATCTGGGGACTAGAGGTAGGTTAGGGGCTGAACTAGGATAAATCTCAAGTGTAAAAGTTCTAACCTTATTTATCAACCTTTATGACGTCTTATTTCATTCATCATTCTTTCTATTCAACTTGTTTTGCTTAAAAACAAATCTGAGTTGAGTAAGGTACTCAGCAGCGATTGAAGATAAATTGTGCCCGCAAAGCTAAGTAGTTTATTGTTTTTGGACCCAACTCAACACGATAAACTCTGCAAGCATCTAAAAATGTAACTAGGTAAAAGAACTTTTACAAACATCAAAAAGAAACCAAGAACTGCACTCACCCCCTCTGTCATTATTTTAAGCTATTTAGGACTAACAAGTGGTATCAGAGTAGTGCTCAGCTTATAAACTAATTATCTTTGAGTTAAAGATCACAAATGGCTGAAAACGATCTCAGTTCTTGCTCAGGAAAGACTATTCTCCTTAAAGAGGGAATGTCTGTAACTAGGCCACTGTTGGTTGACAATATTCATTACATATTTTGGAAAAATCTCATGAAAATCTTTATACAATCTCAGAGCATGCAAGCATGACTCACTATAGAGCTTAGCCCAAGAATTCCTACCATGGTTAGGAATGTGGAACGTGTACTAGTTAACCTAGAAGATTATGATGAAGCTAACTTAAGGCTTCTCAAAGAGAATGTCACAACCATCAATTACTTACACTATGTGCTAGATCTTATAGAATTTAACTCGAGCAACGAGATAGCACAATAAGTTGGGAGGAAGTTGGAGATTACCTATGAGGGGACTAATAAGGTCAAGGAGTCGAAGATCAATCTCATGCTGAGGGAGTATGAAATGTTCTAGATGGGCGTTAGTGAAGGTATTCAGGCTATGAATACCAAGTTCATTAATAACGTTAATAAACTAAAGAGATTGGGCCAGGAGTTCACTAAAGAGGAGTTGGTGAAGAAGATTCTCTACACTCTTACCTTAAAGTGGGATGACAAGAAGAGCACGATCAAGGAGGCTGATGATCTTAAGACCTACAGCTATGATGAGTTGATAGGAACCTTGCTGATTTTGAGAATGTCCCTGAGGAAATATATTGATGACTCTAAAAAGAGTAGAGGTAAGAAAAGAGAGGGCAAAGCCATTATGTTGAAAGCTGATTCCACTAATGAATCCACCATCTACGATTCTGATAAGTAAATGGCCCTTCTAACTAGGTGTTTCAAATACTTCATGAAGAAGGATGGGAAGTTCAACAAGAAGAAGTTTCCCGATAAAAAAAAGTCAACTTAGCATTGGCGTGGAGCTGAGGAAGGATCTAAGAAGGAACACAACAAAGACATCAAGTGCTTTGGCTTTGGAGAAAAAGGCTATATCTATTCTAGCTTTCCAAAGATTAAGAAGAACAGATACAAGAAGAGGTTCGCAAAGAAGAATGAGGCACTTGCTACCACTTGGAGTGATTCCAAAGAATCTTCATCTTTTGATGAAGAAGCAACTTACTTTGCCAACCTCTGCTTGATGGTGATCAAGAATGAAAGGGGTGAAGGCTCATCATCTACTTCAAATAGAAGTCAAACTGATGCTAACTCTAAAGATGAACATAGCAAAGGGAATCTCCTCAAGATGAGGTACATTCTGAAATCCCTTTATCCATTGAAGAGTTCGCCTAGGTACTTTATGATGTTATGAAGCTGCTATTAAGTCAGGGAAAAACATCAAAGAGCTAGAGAGGAGAAGTGAAGATCAGGAAGACACTATTGCTTCCTTATCTCTTGATATCCACTTTCTTCAACAAAAAGCTGAGTATCGTGAATATCAAAATAGCAAGCTCACTAAGAAATTAGATGAGTTGACTGCTGAGATAACAACTTTGAAGAGGGAATAAGTTCCTCCTCCATCCAACAGTTAAAGTTTGATTAACCAAACTTGCAACTCTAAGTGGAAGATTTCTTCTAAAAAGAAGAAAGCGACCCAGCCCAAAGCAAAAATAGTGTGTGCTTTTTGTGGAAAAGCTGGACATACTACAATTCTCTGTAGGCATAAAAATGGTCATTATGATAAGTATGACTAGAGTAACTTAAGCACTGCTAACAATGGAGGACCCAACTCAAGAGCATGGGTACCTAAGAAAATGTGATTGTTTAATAGGTGAGCCTTAGATCTACTGATCACTCTAGAATGTTGTATTTGGATATCAGATGCTCAAGGAATATGATGGGAGATGAAAGTCAATTCATCTCATTAGAGTAAAAAAGAAATGGAAGTGTCGATTTCAGAGATAACCAAAAAGGGAAGATTGTGGGTCATGGAACTGTTGGTATCTCTCCTTCAATCGAAGATGTTTCTCTGATCAAAGGACTCAAGTTCAATTTGCTTAGTGTAGCCCAGCTTTGTGTCAAAGGCAGAAAGGTTACATTCAACTCAGCAGGTTGCTCAGTTATTAACTGTAAGACTAACTCAACTATACTCTTTGCTCCTAGAATTAATAATATGTATACAATTGAATTATCCCCTAGTTCTACTAATGTTTATCTTATATGTAAGGAGGATAATTTGTGGCTTTGGCATAGAAGGTTGGGTTATATAAATATGAACAATTTGTCCAAACTAGCGAAAAAGCAACTAGTTGTGGGTTTACCTAGTATCAGCTTTAAGAAGGATAAACTTTGCTCAGCTTGCCAGCTCGGTAAGAAAGTTAAAAAATTATTTAGGTCTATTAATCTCGTACTAACTAAGACACTATTAGAGCTCCTCCATCTAGATCTTTTCAACCCAGTTCAGCTTATGAGCATGGGTGGTAAGAGATTTTCATTGGTGGTTATGGATGACTTCATGAGATTCACTTTGGTAGTCTTGCTAAGTAGCAAAGACGATATGAATCTTTTGGCAAACTCAATAATCGAATAATGAACGAAATAGGAACTAAAATCAGTAGAATCCGAAGTGATCATGGGTGTGAGTTCGAGAACTTTCATTTCAAAGAATTTTGTTCAACACATGGTATTAACAACAAATGTTCTTCTCCTTATATGCCTAAAAAAATGGGGTTGTAGAAATGGATTTAGATTTTGATGAAACTAACAATGTAGATAGACGTCCATCTAATGAAGAAGGAGTAACTTAGTAAGGAAATCCACTCAACATGCTACTCTCTTTGCTACCCAAACCAACACAAGATTCAATAGCTGAGGAAGTCAAAGAAGACGATGATATTTTAATCAACTTCAACGATGGTGAAGATAAACCTCCACAAAGAGAGATTAGAACTCATTGCAACCATTTACTTGATAGAATTGTTGATGATTTTCATTATCCAGTAATGACATGAGGTCAGCTCAGTATGATGATGAGCCATCCAGCTTTCATCTCTTTGATTGAACCCAAGAAGTTTGAAGATTATGAAGGAGATGATTATGGATGATCGTAATACAAGAGAAGCTGGATCAGTTCATGTGCAATGATGTTTGGGATCTAGTTCCTAAGCCTAAAGGGATGTTAATTATCAACACCAAATGGGTTTTCAAGAACAAGCTTAATGAAGATGGCACTATTATAAGGATCAAGGCCAGGCTTGTTACTCAATGGTATAATTAGCAAGAAGGCGTTGATTATGATAATACTTATGCTCTTGTAGCCCAGCTTGAAGTAATTCTAATCTTGTGTGCTTTTGCATCTCATATGAACTTCAAGCTGTTTCAAATGGATGTTAAAAGCGCATTCCTGAATGGATTTATTCAAGAGGAGGTCTATGTGCGCCAGACTTCAGGCTTTGAATATCCAAAGAATCCTGAGCATGTCTTCAAATTTAAAGCTCCAAGAGCTTGGTATGAGAGGCTGACCAATTTCCTTACTAGCAAAGGTTATGAAAGAAGAAAACTAGATACAACTCTATTTATAAGGCAAAGGAAAGAACATGTATTATTAGTCCAAATCTATGTGGATGATATCGTATTTGGAGCAATTGATGAGAAGCTATGCAAGGAGTTCAGCAAGTAGATGAAGAGCGAGTTCGAAATGTCTATGATGGGAGAGCTCAACTTTTTCCTTGGATTTCAAATCAAGTAGTTCGAAGACATAATCTTCATAAGTCAAGCAAAGTATGCCAAAGAATTCCTAAAGAAGTTTGATATGGAGCACTTGAAGCCAATGTACACTCCCATGGTCACAGATACTATCTTAAGTAAAGATGAAGCTAGTAAACTAGTAGACAGCAAGTTCTACAGAGGAATCATCAGCTTTTTTCTTTATCTTACAACTAGTAGGCTTGACATTCACTATGTTGTGTGATACTATGCTCGTTATCAAGTTGACCCTAGAGAATCGCATTTAGAAACTATAAAGAGGATTATTTGGTATTTGCAAGGCTCTCTTCATGTAGGTATTTGGTATCCTAATAGTTCTGATTTCACTCTAAGGATTCACATATGCTAATTATGGTAGAGACAAGCTTGATAGGAAAAGCACCATAAGAGGATGACATTTTCTTGATGAATTTCTTATCTCTTGGTACAGTAAGAAGCAAACTTTTGTTGTGCTAAATACAGCTGAAGCTGAGTATATGGCAGTAGGAAGTTGCATAGCACAACTGATGTACAATGTCTAAGTGCCTCGAAGTTATGTAGCAACTGGAAGATTATGGTATAAAGTCTAAGTTCCTCGAAGTTATGTATGATAATAAGAGCACAATTGACCTATCCAAAAATCCAGTTCAACATGACAGGATGAAGCATGTTAATATTAGACATCACTTCATAAGGGATCATGTGCTATGGGGAGATGTCAAACTGGAGTATGTTCCTTCAAAGGAACAACGAGCTGACATATTCACCAGACCATTATCTAAGGAGTAGTTCAATATTCTAAGGAATCTTATTGGTTTGGCAAACCCCATGTGAAGGAAAAATCAAGAAATTGGCTAAGTGTTGAAAAGCAAATCTTAACTCAGCCAAATAGGGTAACACTTGTCTAACATTGTTTACATTTTAAAGGAAGGCTGTGAGAATAAATTTCATGGTTAAAAAATCAAATCCCATGATTTCAAAAGACGTGTATTTGAATTGGAACCATCTGTTCCTAAACTCACTGTTTTACCAAGTTAGTAAATCAATTATTCATCTCAGCATTTTGATCCTTTATTGTGGAGGCGTCATGTATTTATGCAAGATGAGTAAATCTATAAAAGGTGAAATCTGAAAGGGAGAGAGTTTACTTGATTCTTGAATTCTAATCATTTTCTTCGCAATAGAACCCTAAATTCCTTTCTTTTCTCAAAACTTCTGTCATCTGCAAATAGCGCTTACGAAAAGAACACTGAAACTCTAAGGTGAATTAAAGAAGAAGATGTTTGTGCACATTGATGGTTCATGGTAGAGAATTTTTTTCCATCTAGTACCGTATTCACTGAGGTTGAGTGGGTTAAAAACCTGGATTTTAATCCAGTATTTGAAGTGAACTACAAGAGTCTTCTTCTCAATCGATTCATGCGCAAGGTCATTGAGCAAACAAAATCTTAGTCAATTCCTTCTACTTGAAGACCAAACTATCAAAAACCTAATCATGGGGTTCTACACCATTGAAGGGTTCGAAGACGTATTTATGGTAGAATTCAACAATGTTTCGTACCTAATCTGTGCCAACTTGGTGTCTAGCTTGCTAAATATGCCTTTGAAAGGAACTATACTTAGAAAGACTGGAGATAACAAGATGGTTCCAGTTCTGGAAGATTGGGAACTTCCCACAGACTATAGATATAGAGAAATAGCTACGTCAAGAATGAGTTAGGAGACAAGAGCTTCTCATGAGCTACTTGTGAAGTTGTTGCTACCCAAGACTAGTGTATTGAGTAGATACACCTACTTTGAAAGGTGTGTAGTCTACCATATGGTAGAAGGTGTTAGACATGATTGTATGCCCTAGTAGAGGCAATTAGGGTAATATATATTAATTAGTCATAATGTACAAAAGGTTTCGGATTAATATTAATAATAGTTAAGGCACCTTTGTTATTTATCAATGCTTTTAATTTATTTATATATATCACTGGTTTTATATATATGTATTATATATATATGCGCATTGATAAGATAAATTCCATGACTACTTCATAGCGTAAAAGTGCGAGGATATAGTGGGAGATATGTGGTGTGAGAACTGCACATACATGTTACTATGAATAGTCCAAATATCCCTAGTCATAGTTTCATTGAGATTGGACATCTATGAAGTAGACAGACTAGCATGTGTAGCCTTACTCCTTAGATTAGATCAAAGCAGTCGATCTCACGAGCTGAACGTTACCTTAAGTTAACACATGAATATATTCGGGTAATACATTTGAGACCGCTATAAGATAGACACTAGAAATTATCTATATCCATGTGTTGGTGTTATATCTTAATGTAGTAGCAGTACAATATCCTCAGACCTAAGATACTGGTTACCATATTTAGGAGTTGCTATACTTATTCATGCCCTAGCGGTCAAGATGATACGGGTCATTACGAGTATAGTGATGATCACATGTTGGTAACCCGAGTAGTCAAGATGGGATCCATTGCTCTTAATATAGTGATATAATGGGAGATGTACCTTTGGGGCTGTTGTTGAAGAGACACACTCAAAAACCTCTAATCAGATTATAAGATTGATAGAACGAGTTTCTAGTCAATCTTGATACATTTTGGAGAGTGGTATTCTTCATGAACAAGTCTAATTACAGGATAGCTATGACTAGTACATGAGCTAACACTTAATCAGAGCTCAATAAACTGAATGGTACTTAACCTGATGGACGGTTTGTATTGTATTGGTTACTACTGTAGAACTAGATCAAGTCACAGGCATGTGAAGTTTCGAGTATCGGGGGATCAAACGCCTTTCCTAGAAATTCCATTTGATCATCTAGAGTTATCAAGTTCCATATTGGTCTAGAATACTAAGCCTAAAGGTTCCTAGATGGGAAGCCAAGTTTAGGTTAACCTCTAGTGGCTCTATACTTTGGGATACTATGAGGTCACACACTTTGGGTTTTTAGTGGACTGAGTAAAGAACCTATAGACTAGGTCTATGCCGAGAATATTTGTTTGTCGAATTCATTGAAAGAATTATTAATTGGTTGGACCGAATTAATATTTAAAGGGAATAAAGGAGAAAATAGGGAAAATTGCTGGTTAATCAACTCGATAATTGAACATGCAATCATTGCAAGGCGGAATTTCAAAAACTTAAAATTAACCTAAAGATCTCCTAAGCATGCCATGATTGATATAATCTAAGTTAAAACATTCCATAGATGCTTTCAGGTTTATAAAGCTTATAAAAGAAACATAGCATCTAAAGATTAAAGCATTACCAGTTGATGCGCGCTTTCTCTCTTTTTGTAGCGGTGTTCCCTTTGAGTAATTTAGCAACACTTTGTTAGCACAAGCTTCCAAACTAGAAGAGCCTCTACGATTGATCCACATGAATCTTCAACGACCAAAACCACGAGGAGGAGGAACCTATCAGTAGACAGTAGCTGCTAGACCACTCAAAAACCAACCCGAAAATAATCCTGAAGGTTCACTTGATAGAGAGCCTTCAATAAGAATTCTTCAATTATTTGGAGAAACTTGTGGAGGATCTCTCACTACAAAGGAAGAATAGAAAGTCAAATCCAGAGAGAAAATCTTAGCTTAAAGCTATTTTCAAGTGTGTATAAAGAGAGGAGTTTTAGGCCTATTAATAGGGAAAATGGGGAGTGATAGACTCCCCCTCAACAACTACATGGGATGGGATAAAACCCATCCCATGTCTATCAGGTTGGCCGCGTGGGTCACAAGGACAAGGCAAGCCTTAATGGACTTGCCTTGTGCCACAAGCCGAGCTTACGAGCTTTCCCACATGCCTTGCTTGCAGACTTGCACAACAGGCTGTGTAAGCACTGCCTTAGGCAGCTCTTGCAGCTTGCAGCCCACTAGTGCACGGGCTCTCCCCACGTGCTAGCGGCCTATGAGCCTGTTGGCTTGTGGGGCAGCTGCGCAGGCCCCACTCTGAACATCCCATGGTCGTTTGGGGCCCACTTGCAACATGATAAATCCCTTGCTTGCTTAGTGCAAAATTTTTCCTATTTTCTCTTTATTCCTTTTAATTATTTATTCGGTTTAACCAATTTATAATTCTTCTAACAGATTCGACAACTTATATCTTTGGCATAGACCCAGTCTATAGGTTCTTTACTTAGTCCGATAAAGACCCAAAGTGTGTGACCTCATAGGACCCCAAAGTATAGAGCTGCTAGAGGTTAACCTAAACTTGGCTTCCCATCCGGGAACCTTTAGGCTCAGTGTTCCAGACCGATATGGATTCTGATAACTCTAGACTATCAAATGGGCTTTATAGCAAAGGCGTTTAATCCCTTAATACTTAAAATGTCACATGCTTATGACTTGATCCGCTATTGCAGTAGTAACCAATACAATACACTCCTTCCATCAGGTTAAGTACTATTTAGTTTATTGAGCTCGATTTAAGGTTTAGCTCATGTAATAGCCATAGCTATCCTGGAAATAGACTTGTTCACGAAGAACTCCATTAGGCCATAATGTATCAAGATTAACTAGAAACCAGTTCTATCAATCTTATACTCTGATCAAAGGTTTATGAGTGTGTCACTTTAACAAGGGGCCCTAAGATATATCTCCCATTATTTCACTATATCAGGAGCGATGGATCCCATCTTGACTACATAGATTACTATCATGTGATCATCGGTATACCCATAATCACCCATGTTATCTTGATCAACAGGGTATGAATAAGTGTGACCCAAAGTATAACAACTCCTACATAAGGTAACTAGTATCTCATTTCTAAGGATACTTATACTGCTACTGCAATAAGATATGACACCAACACAAGGATATAGTTATTTCCTAGAGTCTATCTTATAGCGATCTCTAATGTATTACTTGAATACATTCATGTATTAACTCAAGGTGCCACCTTTAGCTTGTGAGATCGGTTGCTTTGATCTAATTAGAGGAGTAAGCCTACACATGCTTGTCTGTCTGTTCCATTGATATCGAGTCTTAATGAAACTATGACTAGGGATATTTAGACTATTCATTGTAACACGTATGTGTAGTTCTCACACCTAATAGCTCCCACTATGTCCACACACTTTTACGCTATGAAGTAATCATGGACTTTATCTCATCAATGAGCATATACATATTAAATATTATACATATATGATACCAGTGAGATACACTAATAAATAGAAAGCGCTGATAAGCAACAAAGATGCCTTATTTTATTATTTATAATAATTCATAACTATTTGTAAACTATAATAAAAAAAGATATATCTCCCTAATTGACTTTAGGGTATACATCATGTCTAACTATTTCCCACTTGCACTAGATCCAATTGCCCATGTGCCTCATACCATACTCATTAACATGCTTGTCATGTTTAACCTGAGTTAATGGTTTAGTTAGCCCATCCGCTAGATTCTAATCCGTTGGGATGTATTCTAAGTTTATATCTTTCTTTGCTACTATCTCTTGAATGAGATGGTATTTTCTACTTACATGTCCATTTTTCTGACGAGTCCATGTTTCCTTTGCTTGAGAAGTAGCCCCATTGTTATCGCAATAGACCGCTATTGGATTTTCAATGCTGGACACCACACTAAGATCACAAACAATTCTCTTAAGTAAGAAAGCTTGGTTAGCCACTTCTGAAGCAGTTATGTACTCAAATTCCGAGCTTAAATCGGTAGTCATATCTTGTTTGAAACTTTTCCAAACAACTTCCCCTATCAGATTGAAAATTCATGTCGGTGTATCCCTTCAAAGTGAGGGTAAGGGTCTTGAGACTAAGCATCAAACAAGGAGTGTCCCACTTAACCGTGGTCCATTGGTGAGTCCATTAGAAGAGGATAAGAGTGGTGCAAAGGGGCTTGCCCTTGATCACCTGTGGTATACACACATTGTGCTCATAATCCCAAATCTACGAAACAAAAAGTATATAAGAAGCACTAGAGATATATGATAAGTGTATAATTACACTTATTATCATAATAATTTTACACATCAAACACTATAGTTTAAGTCATTTTTATACTTCATATAAAAGATTTAACGTGGTATGTAGTTGTTTTTTATGCAAATGCAGGTACTAGGTAAATCTTGGAAGTAAAATGATTAAAGTTGGAAATCTATGAAAAAAGAGTGAAAAAGGTGCAAAAAGATGCATGGAACTTAAGGATTTGGCTTAGGATCGAAGCTATTGAAGATCGGTAAAGTTACAAGAAGGATTTTGAAGAAAAACACAATTCATGGTTGTAACTTAGTATTCTTCAAAACATAAAGTTGCCAACCAAGTATTCACGGTAGCGACATGTACTTCGCGGTTGCGATTTTGACTGTTTTTTAGTCAACTCTTCTCAACTATAAACCGCTAGATAAGAACGATCAACCACCATCAACCGTTAAATGAAAAGACACCTTTTGGAAGTCAAACAATCATGAAAAGGTGCCTTTCCATTATGGATAAGATCAAACCAATTCAACCAATCACAAAGAAGTGATGCAATCTTTCGCCAATGGACACAACTCTTCGTATGGATAGACCAACCCTTCGTTCTCTATAAATATGGCTCCAAACTCACCAATTTTGTGGCTTGGATTATGAGTAAAAATTGGTGTGGTAGAGAGTGTGAAAGTGGCATATATGGTGTTTACATGTATGCATAGATAGAGAGAAAAATCATGTAGAGTTCGTTTCATTCTAAGTTAGCGAGAAAATGTATAAGTGATTTGAACCTTATTTCGATCAATAGATTTCTCTACATATTCGAGCGATTTCGGTATAAGTGTAATTTCAAATCACTTATCAATAAAAGTTTTCATTCTTCAATATTCATTTGTTCGATATTCACAAAGAATAGCATCCTAGTGGAGGTTCTGTACGAGTCGAGATCGAATTTAAAGCAGACGTAGGAATTGCGGGAATTGATGACTCCCATTAAAGAGTGGATACGGTTTGATCAACTTTAGCTTTCACTTGCATACCTTACAACTTTGCTTTGCTTTTTGCTTATACTTTCTATTTCAAAGTTTATGATATGTCTATGTGTCATAATGTGTATTTCGTGTTGAGTCTTCTATATTAATCAAGTTATATGCTTTTGAGTTAACTTAAAGAATAGTTTCGAGGTTAACGAGATTATGTATAATCACTGGATCTGTGATTATAAGGCTATTTAGTGAGCCAACATTTTTGGAATGGTAACTTTCTAAATGTGGCTATGTGAGAGCGACCCGTACTAAGCATAGTAATATTGTTATCCAGATTTATATACTCGTCTTAATTCGTTTGCACTAGATTTAGAAAAGTCATTTCATGTGTTACTCTGTGGTGAATAATTGAATATCTGAGTGTTTAGTCTAGTGTACATAATATCTTTGTTGATTTTGTATGTTTTCTTTGCTATACTTGTTCGTTGGGATAATCTATACTGATTTCTTCTACTCTAATCTATATACATTTATCCATCGTCATATCCCATCCTACCCAACAAAAATAAAATCATTTATTTTTTTTGTTCCGTTTCTCTTATTGATCTTTAGAGCTAGTTCCCTCCCTGTGGGTTCGATATCTTTTAAAACTACATCGAAACTGTATACTTACAGTTATCACCATTTTTCTATTTGATAAGTGGAATTGATAATAACACCTGAACTTTAAAGCCAAAAACTTTGCAAACAAGTTATTAAACTTATCAGTAGAAAAGTGGCGAACAATATACGTAATTTCCATGAGTATAAATGAGTCAAAAGAGTACATGTACAAATAAGTGGGTAACCTCGAGCTCCATCCTAGTACCGAGTTCACCTTTGTTTTTTGATTAGTTGGCCGACTTTAACACATTTTTTCCTATTTTAACCCACAAGAAATGGAACCGGGACCACGAAATCAGTACCGAGATCATCCAAAAACCAAAGAAAAATTTATTTATTTCCTTTTCTAGGGGAATCAATTTTTTACCCGAAACAAATCCTCTTTTTTCCTATAAATAGGATCCGAATTTCTATATTTTTTTTCCAAATATTTACACAAAAAGTCACATACTTTTTCAAAATAATTACTCAAACTTCTCTTCCCGATTCTGTAAAAAGTGTTGAACAAAGAGAGGAATTGTTAGATTCGTTTACTTATGTAATTACTAATCCTTGTTCTATTTTACCCAATCCCCAAACCCCAAATAATTACCTTTGTTTTCCGAAGGCTATCCCAGAATCTTGACTTTAGATTACAATAAAAGTGGATTCAAAACAAAAAGATATGGATCTAATCTAAGACATCATGATTTTATTTATACTTATTTCATTATTTGTAATTAAGTCACCTTGAGGTGTATAATCGTAAGTTAAATCTTAAAAGGAGTTGCATGTCACTTCAAGTAATTTCTCGAACCTCTTAATTTTGTTATATATAATTATACATGTTTAAAAATGCTTAAAATTAATTAAATGTGTAAACTTGGTTTAAAATTGAGTGAAAAAGAGTAAAAATCAAAAATCGCATGTGATACGCTTGTTTGGGGACATTCTATCCACAAACCTGGAAGAGCAGGATTACATTCTATCTACCGGGATCGATGACAAAATGTCTAGTTTTTTTTATTTTTTCCCGTTTCACCTTTGTTTTGCGACTTTGCTTGAATCGATTTCGGTTCTATTCCATTGTAAGTACCTTGTATGAAATCTTTAAAGAGTAGTTGCATATTAATACTTGTCTTATGCCAAGATGTTGTGTTAGTTTAGCTAAGATTATGCTTAAAATAACGTCATTTCCCTCATCTATATTTTCTTTAAAAAATCATAAACAATATGAGTATGTTAAATATAAAATATTGGTATGACTTAGGTTTGTAACAAGAAAAATAACTTAAACAATGAAGTAAGTATCATCCGAACCAAATATCTAAATTTAAGGTATAGAATTGTGCTTGGAAATGATGCTACACTAGAATCTTCTTATAATAGTTAATCAAGTGTCGACTCTTTGTCTTAATTTCAGAACTTAGGTTCCCAAATATTTTAAATTGTTTCTAAAGTAGCTTGTCCCTTATTTGGAATATATTCTAATGGGAATAAATCCTCAGCATGTCGAGAAAAGTAGCGAAATGTCCCTAGTAAGGAATTGATCATATCGAATTGGAATAACCTAAAAAATGTCATTCGCTCACAAGTGATCTTCATCTCATGATTGAAGTCATACTACTCTATTAATGGCTTTGATAGGTTCTTCCATTAATGAGCTACTTCTAAGGGCAAGTTATTGTACCACCTATTTGAAGGCTCTCCCATTGTAACGATAAAGAGCTTAGCCAACATCATGTCACTAATCCTCAGAGCTCTCCCAGTGTATCTCCTTGTCCTTTATATTTCACTAATCTTGTCATCTTGACATTTTTAGGAGGCCATTCATAATCATGTACTACCTAAGGGATGTGGTAGTAGTTTGGTTGGAAGTTCTTGAATTGGTTACAATGAGTAAACAAAAATTGTTGCAATAATTCTACTATGTTGGGGGTAGATACCAAGGGATTATTCCTTTGATCCCTTATTGAAAATTGGTTTGAGGAGGAGGAGTGAACATTGAATTTTTTTGTTATCCTTGGGGGAGTGTAATGCTCTCAGAAATTATCATAAAGTTGGGAGATGATGACACTTGAGTCGTGACTAAATATTGAGGTAGTTGGGCTGTAATGTTTAAACTCGCATTGAAGATGGACGGGGGCACTTAGATTTTGAGGGAATCCTAGCTGTGAGGTGAAACTCAAAACTGGTGGGATGTAGCTGGAAATAGGCATGACTACCCTTACTAACATTGCTAATGAGTGCCAATCTGGATGAAATTGCCCAAACTTCTTAGAATTCTTGCTAAAGGGATTTAACTGAGGTTGGGCATTATGCGCACATAATTGATAAAAAAATTGGTGGGGTTTTGGTAGGGCATCTTGAGGATAAGATAACATTAGGAGCTAAAATTAGTCTTATTGTCATAGGATGACTAGATGTAGTGGGGCCATGGAGTTTTCTAACTTTCTCTGAATTTAAGAGTCAATTCAAAGTGCATCCTCAAGTTGAAGAGGATGAGATTGAAACTTTAAAGCTTGTGTAAACTAATTGATGTCACGAATTGCACTCAAAGAATTAGCTACCTCCATGTCATTATTCTATAGGGGTGGTTGGATGAGTGGTTCCTTTGAGTGGCTTGCTCTTTGATTCTATGACCGTCTAGAGAATTTGACATCCCAACTCTTTGTGGGGAATACCCTCTTACCTAGCCATGATAGTGGAAATTCAAAGGAGACAGCGATTTGGCCTCTTCTAAGCCTTTACTAAAGTACATGATGAGATGATTAGGCCATGCACATCAGTTATGTAATGCACTATTGATGGACTCAATAGAAATGTATGATGTTCATATGTTATGGCTACATGACAAAGGATTAATATTCTATGATGCGATAAAAAAATATTTGCTAATCCATTTGAAACAAATAGGGATAATTGTTAGCGATAAAAAAATAAAGTAAGAGATCGGGTCTAAACTGTGTGGTTGGAACCAAAGGCCAAGATGATCTTAGTGTTATATCATAGTGGTAGAGGTGAAGTTTGCCATAATACCCATGTGGTAATAGGCTTTCAAATTCAAGATAATAACAGTGTGATATTATTTTGATAAGGGTTAGTTTCATGAAATGGCAGCATTACTCATGTAGTATTAAGTTTTCAGAATAATATATGTGTGATATTATAATGACAAGGGTGACTTCCTTGAAATTTCTGATGGTTAATTAAACATATAATACAAGGAAAACAATCACACTCCCACTAGCCTTCTTATATACACAGGATTCATTAGCATTTCACACAAAACCAATTTCTCAGATTGTCTTGTCAAACCAACTCCTTGATGCTTATTTAAGTTCGTAAATGGACCTCTGCATCTTACATACCATCGAGCAATCCTTAGATGTAAAACCCTCGGGTTGTGTGATATACACATCAGTATCCAAATTCCGGTTAAGGAATGGTGTTTTCCCATCCATTTGCCAGATCTCATAATCGTAATGAGCGAAGATGGCAACGACTATTCTAATAGAATTTAGCATGGCCACAGGTGAAAAGGTTTCATCATAGATAATGCCTTCTTTTTTACTGTAACCTTTTGCAACCAACATTGCTTTATATGTAATTACATTACTGTCCATGTCAGTTTTCTTCTTGAAAACCCATTTGCATGCTATGGGCTTAATCCCACTTGGAGCATCAACCAAGTTCCAAACTTTATTTTCGTACATGAATTCCATCTCTGAGCTTTCCATTGACTCTTTGTAAGTCTTAGGCTCATCATCTTCCATAAGAAAAGAGATGTTTATCATCAACGATGAGAAAACCATATCGCTCGGGAGTGATTGGACCTACGCAATGTTTGTGTTATAATAGGCTGTTCCATGCTTACACTTTCTTGTGTAACAGGTGTAAGAATAATTAGTTGATTGTCTATTTGATATTCTTGTGTGACTAACTCAAGATTGCTCCCACTAGCTTTCACAAGTATATGCTCCTTCTCAAGGAATCAAGTATTTCAGAAACAAGTACATTTTGTTCCTTGGGATCATAAAAGGTATAACCCATAGTCTCCTTAGGGTAACCTAAAAATAGACACCTGTCAGACTTAGCACCCAACTTATTTGAACTTGTCCTCTTTACATAAGTAGGACATCTCCAAACTCTTAGGGGAGAAAGAGTTGATTTCTTACCATACCACAATTCGTATGGTGTTTGATAAACTGATTTTGAGGGCACTATGTTTAGAATATAAATTGCGCTCTCAAGTGCATAACCCCAAAAGGATCTCCTAAGTTCTGCTTAGCTCGTCATGGACCGAACCATATCGAGTAGGGTTGGATTTCTCCTTTCCAACACTCCATTATGTTGGGGTGTATAAGGATGTGTCGATTGGGACAAAATACCATTATCCCTTAGATAATCCTGAAACTCTTGGTTTAAGTATTCACCTCCTCAATCAGATTGAAGGGTCTTGATACTTATCCCAAGCTGTTTCTCTACTGTGGTTTTGAACTATTTAAATTTCTCAAAACTTTTAAACTTGTACATCATTAGGTATAAATAACCATATCACAAGTAATCATCGATAAAAGTTACGAAGTAGACGAAGCACTCATGTGTTTTAACACTCATTAGACTAGATACATCAGATTGTATTATTTCTAAGGCACTAGTGGCATGCTAATCCTTTCCTTTGAAAGGTTTCTTTGCCATCTTTCCCTTTAAAAAAGATACACATACACCATAGGATTCCCATTCAACTAGGCTCAAGCCACCACATTTGTGTAAATTAGTTAAGGGAGTCTCATTTATATGGCATAGACTACAATGCAATAAGTATGAGGATCTCTCATTATCTATTTTGGATTTCATAATAATGTTCATAATTAGAATTTTAGTTTTAGTATCTAGAACGTAAATGCCATCAATAGATATTCCACAAGCATAAAGAACATTATAGCATCGAATTCGACAATTATTATTAGTAAATAAAATCTCAAATCCGTTTGTTGCTAAAAGCGCAGCAACAATAATATTCTTAGTGGCAACAAGAATATAATAGCAATTGTTCAAAACTAAAACTAGGCCATTAGGCAAACTAAGGATATATGTCACTATAGCTGTTGCAGCAACCCATGGTCCATTTCTAACTCTTAGGTCAATTTCCCTCTTTGCAAGCCTCCTACTGTTCCGCAACCCCTGCATAGAAGTACAAATCTGAGTACCACAACAAGTATCCAATAACCATGTAGACTTATAAGGAACTGTAGATAAACTCTTTATCATGAACATACCTGAAGTAGATGCCTTACTTGGCTTCTTCTTCACTTGTTTAGAAAACTGAGCTCTTAACTCGCGTTTCATTTTGGCACTTTTCATGAGTCTTCTCTTAACGTTGAAAGCCTTAGAATTTCTAATCCTTTGATCAATAGAAACAAGTTGATTCTCAAGTTTATTTCTAAACTGAATATCATATTGTTCCAACAGGTGTACCAACTCCGATGACATAGAAATCTATTTCAAAACCATCATACCTTTACGGTAGACCTTTCAATACAATTTGTTTTAAGGCCTCCTAATCATAGTAACTCCCATTTTCCTTAACTGTTCAGAGTTATAGTGAATAGTCATGGCAAACTCAATTACTGTGTTGTCATCCCCTAGACTTGCAGACATCATGAATTTTTCACGTTCATCCATCATTACAAGCTCCACAATTAAAGACTCTAAGTCCATACTTTTGTATAGATCCTCGCACCTTGGAAGCAATGTGTTGACCATGAAATTCTTTGCAAAATCACAATCTTTTTTATGCTTCACTAACTTATATATTTGATAAATGAAAGGATCTTCTCCAAAGAGTTCGGGATATGGATTATCTAGTACATAATCCAAACCAAGGCTCTTTAGGAACCTCTTCACACTCTCAAACCACTCATGAAAATAGTCTCCTTTATAAAACTTGTTGTCAATCGGATGCTTATCAGTTTGTCATTATATTCAACCTAGATATTGTTAGATATGATGTATGCCCTAGAGACAATTAGGGCGATATATCTTAATTAGTTATAATGTATAAACAGTTTCAGATTATTATTATTACTAATAAAGGAATCTTTGTTGTTTATGAATGTTTGTTTAATTTATGTTTCTTGCCGGTATAATGTATGTATAGTATTATATATATATGCGCATTGATAAGAAAAAGTCCATGACTACTTCATAGTGTAAAAGTGCAAGGACATAGTAAGAGCTATGTGGTGTGAGAACTGCACATACGTGTTACTATGAATAGTCTAAATATCCCTAGTAATAGTTTCATTGAGACTGGACATCAATGAAATGGACAGACTAGCATGTGTAGACTTACTCCTTGGATTAGATCTAAGCAACCGGTCGCATGAGCTAAAGGTGGTACCTTGAGTTAACACATGAATGTATTTGGGTAATACATTGGAGACCGCTATAAGACAGACATTGGAAAATAACTATATCCATGTGTCGGTGTCATGTCTTATTATAGTATCCGTACAAGTAACCCCCGACCTAAGATACTGGTTACCTTATGTAAGAGCTGCTATACTTTGAGTCATAGTTATTCAAACCCTGGTAATCAGGATAACACGGGTGATTATGGTTATAGTGATGTTCACATGTTGGTAAGTCGAATTGTCAAGATGGGATCCATCGCTCCTGATATAGTGATATAGTGGGAGATGTATGGTATGGCCTCTTATTTAAGAGACTCACTCTTAAACCTTTGATAAGTGTATGAGATTGATATAATGGGTTTCTAGTCAATCTTAATACATTATAGAAAGTGGTGTTCTTTGTTAACAAGTATAATTCTAGGATAGTTACGGCTATTACATGAGCTAACACTTAATATGAGCTCAATAAACTAGATGGTACTTAACCTTATGGAAGGAGTGTATTGTACAGGTTACTATTGCAAAATTGGATCAAGTCACAAGCACATAACATTCTGAGTATTGGGGGATCATACACCTTTGCTAGAAAGCCCATTTGATCATCTAGAGCTATCGGGTTCCATATCGCTCTAGAACACTAAGCCTAAAGGTTCTCGGAAAGAAAGCCAAGTTTAGGTTAACCTATAGCGGCTCTATACTTCGAGATCTAATAAGGTCACAGACTTTGGGTCTTTACTGGACTGAGTAAAGAACCTATAGACTGGGTTTATGCCGAGAATATTGAGGATGTCGAAATCATCAGATGTATTATTAATTGGTTGGATCAAATTAATAATTAAAAGGAATAAAAGAGAAAATTAGGAAAATTGCACAGAACAAAGCAAGGGAATTTTCCCCATTGTGAGTGGGCCCCAAATGAACAAGGGATGTTCGGAGTGGGGCCTGCGCGGCTACCCCACAAGGTAAAAAGCTCACAGGCTGCCCGTGATCGCTAGCGGGAAGCAAGCCCTCAAGCGTTGCCCATTGCAGCACTTGCGTGGGCTTGTTGGGTAAGCTGGGCTTGCGGTGCAAGGCAAGCCCATTTAGGCTTCCCTTGTGGCAAGGACCTGTGGGTTAGCCCACAGGTCCTAAAAATCGGTGCGCTGGTTTGTGGGATAGGATTTTTCCCATCCCACGTTATAAATTGAGGGGAGTTTTTCACTCCCCTTTGCCTAAAAATAAGCCTCCCCTCTTCTCAGTATTTCGTACTTTAGCTCAGCCTTTCTCTCTGAGTTCGACATCTTTTATTTCTGAGATTTTGCGAGATCCTCCATGAGTTTCTCCAAGCGACAAAGAATTCTTTAGAAGGCTCTTTCTATTTTGAAGTGAGCCTTCCCAGTTAATATTTTCATGTTGGTCTTCGAGCGGTCTAGCAGTTGTTGTCTACCAATGAGTTCTATCTCAGTGGAGGTTTAGGTCGGTGAAAATCCATGTAGATCAATCATGGAGGCCAGTGCTAATGGAGTTCTGTCGAATTTCTCTAAGGGAAAGCCGCATCCAAAGGAAAGAGAAAGGAAACATCAACTGGTAATATTCTCAAACTTAGATGTTAGGTTTCTTTTATAAGTTTATAAACCTATTTACATCTATGGAACTTTTCAATTTAGTTTATATCAATCATGGCATGCTTAGGAGATCTTTTAGGTTAATTTTAAGTTTTGAAATTCCACCTTGCAACGTTGCATGTTCAATTACTATCTTGATTAACCTGCAGATATAAGATAGAAATCGTTTAGACATTAGTATATGTACATGCATTTAATATAAGGTCTTTAATTAAATACATAATTCCTACTATTTTCTCGACATTCAAATAACCCCTACTATCTAAATTTGAGAAATTTGCTCTAACAAATTTTCCTTCGTAGGTGGCATCCACAGCCACTCATCATGACCCCCGCTATAGCAGGTTAAGCTATAACAAGACAACCATGGTTGGAACACGTCCATTTGCATCCCATGCAATTACTAATCCATTTAAGTTATCTTTCTCAAGACGTGTGTACCCGATTGTATGACTCCTTAAATATGTCTCCAATTTGGCATTAGTTCCATTGACGTGGATAACTAACTAATTTTTATTCAGGCATTAACCCCTTCTAGTCTCATGACCAAACATATGTTAAGGGAAACCATGTCCTTAAATCCGTTAATAAGTTCGTATCACAACTTATGACGCGAAGACTATTTACCACCTCAATATTGTTGTAGGGATTTTATTGGTGCAACTGGTCTCACCCTAGTCTAGGTATTATATGATGAATATGATTATGATAATAATAATTTAGGACTATTTGGAATTATCAATAAAAGGGAACATGCTCAAGACATCTATGATTTTAAAGATTTCATTCTTTAATTGAATGAAGTATGGGATTTCCCTCAATTTAAAGCATTTACACGTGTGGTAAAATATTGCTAATTTATATGACAACCACCTAGATTAAGTTTGAGCAAAATCTTAATCTAGTTATATCACATCATCTATATAACAGAATTTGAAACCTAAGTCATGCATATCATACTTTAATCAATTCATAGAAAAATATCAATTTCAACATATTATAATCAATCATGCATAGCATAAGGGAGGCTTTGATACCACTCCTGGTTAATTAATAAAGTAATTGAACATGTAAAGTTGCAAGGTAGAATTTCAAAACTTAAAATTAACCCTAAAGGATCTCCTAAGCATGCCAAGTTGAAACATTCCATAGATGGTAAATTGTTTATAAAAATTATTAAAAGAATCCTAGCATCAATTTAAGAGCATTAGCAGTTGATGCGTGCCTTCCTTTGGTGCGGCATTACCTTAGAGCCATTAGGTAGAACTTTATTAGCATTAACTTCTATTCTAGGACAGCCTCTACGATTGATCCAAATAGACCTTCACCTACCAAAATCTCCCGTTGAGGAAGAACCCGTTGGTAGACAGTAGCTACTAGATCACTCGAAGACTAACTTGAAAATATTAACTAAGAAGGCTCACTTCAAAATAGAAAGATCCTTTTAAAGAATTCTTGTGATGTTGGAGAAACTAGTGGAGGATCTTGCAAAAATCTCGAGAATAAAAGAAGTCGAACTCAGAAGAAAAGGCTGAGCTAAAGTAGTGAAGAAAGGAGAAGGGGGCAGCTATACATAAGGAGAAACAGAGCTGAATGCTCCCTGTTTTTCCAATAACCCTATCCCACAAATGTGTCAACCATGTGGATCCCTAAGATTCGTAAGCTGACCCTCCCACAGTCCACATACGCGGGCTGTGTGGTAATTGCACAAGGCAAGGCCTTGTAGGCTCTCTTGCAAGGCTAGCTTGCGGGTTGCTAGTGGTCCTACTACCCACTAATGTGCACTAGCCTAGTGCTAACCCACATTAGTGGCCTGCGTGCAATTTTTGCTCATGGGGCATCCATACAGGCCCCACCTTAAACAATTTGTGTTCGTCAAGGTCGATTGGCAACGGGTTAAATTCCCTTGCTCTGCTCCATGCAATTTTCCCAAATTCTCCTTTAATCCTTTTAATTATTAATCTAGTCCAACCAGTTAATAATTCATCTAACGATTTCGACATCCTTAATATTCTTGTCAAAGACCTAGTTTATAGGTTCTTTACTTAGTCTAATAAATACCCAAAGTGTGACACCTCATAGGATCACAAAGTATAGAACCACTAGAGGTTAACCTAAACTTGGCTTCCCATCCGAGAACCTTTAGGCTAAGTGTTCTAGGTCGATATGGAACTTGATGACTCTAGACGATCATATGGGTTTTCTAGCAAAGGTGTATGATCCTCCGATACATGGAATGTCTCAAGCTTGTGACTTTATCTAGTTCAGCAATAGTAACCAATACAATATACTCCTTCCATTAGGTTAAGTACCATCTAGTTTATTGAGTTCGAATTAAGTCTCAACTCATGTAATAGCCATAGCTAATTTGGAATTAAACTGGTTCACGAAGAACACCCCTCGCCATGATGTATGAAGATTGATTAGAATCCCGTTCTATCAATCTTATAGTCTGATCAGAGATTTATGCGTGTGTCTCTTCAACAAGGGCCTTATTCGCCACTTTTCTACTAATAAGTTTAATAACTTTTTCGCAAAGAGTTTGGCTATATATTAATGGTGACAAAAACTTGTTCGCGTAAAGTATAGGTGTCGTCAGTACCTCTTATCAAATAGAAAATTGATGATAACTGCAAGTCTATAGTTGCGATGTAGTTTTAAAAGATATTGATCCCACAGGGAAGGACTAGCTCTAAAGATCAACAAGGAAGACAAAAGAAAGAAAATAAAATATATTGATATTTTGGATAAGAGGGTTAGAATGAAGAATGAGTTAATATAGATATGAAAGATTAGAGAATCTAAATATATAGATTTTCCCTACAAAATAAGGATAGCAGAGAAAACATGCAAGTTCAACAAAGACTTTACGATTCACTAAACTAATCTAACAGACTCGGTTCAAAATATTTAGATGTTCAATTATTCGCTCCAGAGCAACACATGAAATAACTTTTCTAAACCTAGCACAAATGAATTAAGACAATTATAAAAACCTGGACAATGTCAATATTATGCTTAGTACGGGTCGCTCTCACATAGCCACATTTAGCAAGTTACCATTCCAAAAATGTTGGATCACTAAATAGCGTGATATCACAGATCCAGTGATTATACAAGATATTGTTAACCCTGAAACTACTCTTAAAATTAACTCCAACGCATATAACTTGATTAATATAAAAGACTTAACACGAAATACGCATTATGACACATAGACATATCATAAACTTCGAAATTGAAAGTATAAGTAGAAACCAAAGTAAAGTTGTAAGGTATGCAAGTGAAAGCTAAAGTTGATCAAACCATATCCACTCTTTAATGGGAGTCGTCAATTCCAGCAATTTTTGCGTCTACTTTGAATTCGGTCTCAGCCCATACAGAACCTCTGCTAGGATGCTATTTTTTACGAATATCGAACAAATGAATATTGAAGAACGAAAAATTTTATTGATAAGTAATTTGCAAGTACACTTATACAATAATCGCTCAAGAATATAGAGAAATCTAGTGATCGAAACAAGGATTCGAATCACTTAATATTTTCTCGCTAACACTTATGAACGTAGCAAATTCTCTATCTATACACACACTATATTTCTCTCATGCACTCTAATATTTTCCCTTCATCTCACTGTTGCACTAAATTATAAGGTTTGGAGCCCTATTTATAGAGTTCGAAGGGCTGTGTCTATCCATACGAAGAGTCGTGTCCATTGGTGAATGATTGCATCACTTCATTGTGATTAGTTGAGAAGCTTCAATCTAATCCACAATGGATAGGCACCTTTTCATGATTGGTTGATTTCTGATAGGTGTCTATTCATTGGTAGTTAATGGCAGTTGATCGTTCTTATGTAGCGATTGGTTATTAAGAAGATTAAACTAGAAAATCATCCAAGTCGCGACCGCGATATACAAGTCACAACTGTGGATCTTTGATTGGCAGACTTCTATTTTGAAGAAGAACAAGTCATGACCGTGAATGATTGTCACGACCGTGAATTGCATTTTTCTTCAGAATTCTCCTTGTAACTTCACCGATCTTTGATAGCTTCGATCTAAGCCAAATCTTTAAGTTCCATGCATCTTTTTACACTTTTTTCGCTCTTTTTTCATAGAATTCCACTTTAGATCATTTTACTACCAAGATTTACCTAGTATCTGCATTTGCATAAAAAACAATTACATACCACGTGAAATATTTTATATGAAGTATAAAAATGACTTAAACTATAGTGTTTAGTGTATAAAATTAATAAGATAATAACTGTAATTATAAACTTATCAGGCCTTAAAGTACATCTTTAATATATCACTATATTAGGAGT
>CATIWQ010183576.1:0-31028 GCA_949673415.1 Euphorbia schlechtendalii | reverse complement strand
TATGTATGTATGTATGTATGTATGTATGTATGTATGTATGTATGTATGTATGTATGTATGTATGTATGTATGTATGTATGTATGTATGTATATTATATTATTATTAACATATTTTTCTTGCTTATTCATTAAGTTTTCTTTCTAGCATGTGCATGCCAAGTACATGTAGTTTGGGAGAAAGTTTGGCATCTTTCGAATCATAAATAGAACGATTTGGTAGGACAAGGAAATAGAAAAATAAGAGACAAAGAAGAAGGATGGCTGAAGTAGACTCACCACCAAATGAGGATCAACCTCAACCAGATTCATGGATTATGACATTCCGACCATCAATGGTAACAATCAAGGAATTGCTAGACCACCAATTGCAGCAAATCAGTTTGAAATCAAGCCAGCATTACTTCAAATAATAAGCAATAATGTGCAATACTATGGTCTACCTAATGAAAATCCAAATACTCACATTGCAAACTTTTTAGAAGCCTGTGATACTTTCGAAATGCCCAATGTCTCTGATGAAGCAGTTAAACTTCACTTATTCCCATTTACACTCCATGATAAAGTGAAAGTTTGGTTGAATTTATTACCCCCAAATTTAATCACTACTTGTAACTAATTAGCATAAGCCTTTCTAACTAAATATTTCCCTTTAGCCAAAACCACAAGACTCGTTAAAGAAATCACTTCCTTTACCCAAAAAGATAGTGAATCCTTATACGAAGACTGGGAACGTTATAAGGAACTTCAGCGAGTTTTTCCTCATCATGGATTACCTCAAAATGTGATTCTGCAAACTTTTTACAATGGTATAAATCATGCAACAAGAGGAGCGATTGATGCTATGGCTACAGGATCTCTTGTGAAGAAAACTAGTCAAGAAGCTTTTGATCTTCTGGAAGATATGGTGAATAACAATAGTATGTGGCCTGTGGAGAGAGCATAAGTAAGTATTACTACACCTACCCATTCACATGCTGCATCTACATCTTCTAGTTCAGTTAAAAAGGTTAACAAATTAAACTCTATTTCTGTTATGCAAGCACAAATATCTGCTTTATCTAATAAGATAGATAATATGCATACAAATAAGAGTAACCCTTTGACATGTGAAAATTGTGGTCAAATTGGACACATCACTTTTGAGTGTAACTTTAACCCATGTGTAGGGGAGCAATTAAGTTATGTTCAAAGTCAAGGGAATTCTTATGGCAATAATGGAAATAACTATAGGAGTTCTAATTGGAAATATGGTGATAATCAATAAAAGAATTACCAAGGTAATGATAGAATAGGGCAATTAACAAGTAAAATAGAAAAATTTCTAGAAGGAGTTTGTAATAAACAATCAGAGTCTGAGGAATGTTACAAAAAGTTAGAAAATAAGATGGATCAAATGTTTAAGAATCAATAATCTTCTATTCATAATTTGGAAATGCAAGTTGGTCAATTAGCAAATGCTATTCCATCTAGAGGAAAAGGTCATTTACCTAGTAACATAGAAGGCAATCCTAATGAAAATGTGCATGCTATAGCCCTTCGTAGTGGTAAATTACTAGATGAACCATATCCTTTAGGTATGCTTGCTAATGATGTTGTCGAAGTATCAGATGCATATCCGAGTAAATCAAATGATAAAGCAGGAGAGGATGAACAACCTAAATTCGGAAAGGTTAATCCCCCTCAACCACCATTTCCACATAGAATGAAGAAGAAAAATGAGGATAAGCAATTCATCGAATTCATCAACAAACTTAAAGGTTTGGAAATCAATCTCTCATTCATTGAAGCCATTACTCAGATTCCTAATTACGGTAAGTTTATTAAAGAATTTTTATCTCATAAGCGTAGTTTAGAAGAAATATCAAAAGTATCTTTAATTGAAGATTGTAGCAAAATAATAACTGCTACAATGCCCACTAAACTTAAAGATCCAGGAAGTTTCACAATCCTGTGGAAACATGGAAACATTCCCATTCCAAAATGTTTATGTGATCTTAGGGCTAGTAAAAATCTTATGCCTTTATCGATCCTCAAAGAGTTGAAGCTTGATGATGAAGTTAAAAGGACAAATATGGTCTTGCAATTGGCTGACCAATCTATTAAATATCCTTATGGAATAATTGAAGATGTACTAGTTAAAGTGGATAATTTTGTTTTCCCAACAGACGTTGTTTTGCTAGATTTTGCATATGATGAAAAGTGTCCTATAATCTTAAGAAGACCTTTTATGCATACTGGAAAAGCATTGATAAATGTGTCAGAAGGTAAAATTAAGCTAAGGATAGGTGATGATACTATGGAATTTAATATGGGTAAAGCTGATAAATATCCAATGGATGAAGATATTTACATGAAACTTGACTTGATTGATGCTTGCATCCAAGAAGTTGTTAAGTTGGATTTCATCCATGAATATGATGTTAAGGGGTTGAAATACTCCATTAGTCCCTAAATCTCTTATACTTTCCTAAAATATATTTATAGTATAATATAGTAGTATATTTTTATTGTTTGTATTTAAAGTTAGTGTATTTTTAAAAAAAATAAAAGAAAAGAACAAAGTTTTTCGATTTTGAACATATTGCAATCATGACTTATATCGCGCTCATGAATTAAGTTTTCAAAACTTTCTGTTTCTGTTTAGAGAAAGTCACGATCGTGACCAGTGCGATTTGTACAGCAGTTATTGCTGTAACAACTATATTTTAACGGTTATATTTGATATATATACATTGGAAAAGCAATTAATACCCTATTTTCTATATAATAAATAACCACTTTTCCCAGTTTGTTTTCACAATAACTCTTTTTCACACACTCAATCTTTTACAAAAGCAAGTTTTCTCTATTTTCCAAATCAAACATAATTCTTTCTTTCTTGAATTTAATGGTTCCTAAGAAGTTTGCAGCAACTAAAGGGAAGTATAAGTTGGTCAACCAACAAAATAAGTATGGATGCCCTCTTCCGATATATATAGTGAAGAAGAAGTTGAAAGATACTTGATAATAAAGAACTTCGATTTTCATGGTACGCTTTTCTACGATCCTACTTTTTCTATTGATGTTGGGATTCATCCGGAAGTGGAGAAGTACTTTTTGCTGTTTGGATTGTAGAAGTTTGTGAATATGCATTTTTCTTTTATCAAGGAATGGGTTCTCGAATTCTTGGTTACTGTTGTGGAAGATGAAAACTTTATGAAAAGGAAATTCAGAAATGGAGAGGAAGAATATAAGTTCGCTTTAATAGATTTAATCAAATGGTTTGATTTTGGAGGAACATATGAGGAGATTGAGAAAGATGAAGATTATGATTTAACGGATGTTTCGATTGAGTTAACAGGATTGGATCGATACAATGTCAAAAACTCGTCCAATAAGAATATTCGGAGCACCTGTCTTCTATACCTTCACAAGTTTATTTCTCAAAGTCTTTTCTTCCGACACGAAACAACTAAAGTGTCGATGAAAGACTTGGTTATATTAGAGTGCGCTGTTTCGTAGTTACAGCCAAAGTTTCCGATGTATATGTTAGAATCCATCACCATTCTGACTAGACATAAAAAGGCTAGAGTTGGAGGTGCAAATACAATTTGAGGGATTATTTTGGGTGCGAAGAACCAACTGGCATATCAATATAGTCTAAGGGAAAAATTTAACTTCATGGGGGCGTATATACGAAGAGAACAGAATTGGTCAAAAAAGATGATGGAAAATTTATATTTTACCATATGGGTAAGGTTAAGGAAGCTTAGACCGATAGATGGATCTACTTCTCGAGAAAACAAACAAGTTGAAGATGTTGCAGAAGTTCGATTCAGAAGTATTTGTTCAAGACAAGCTTTCAAAAGTACACATGATACTTGGCAAGGAAAGTTCATGAAAGATGTTGACCAAGCATGCCTAGACATTTCCTCCATACAACAAGATGTTCATCAACTAACAAAATCCAAAATTTCTTTGAACCGCAAGTTAAATACATACTTCAAAATGTAGAATTTGGAAATCTCACCAAGTCCTCCAGATTCAAGTTCAGATGAATAAAACGGGTTCAAATTCTTTTTCTTTTATTTTATTTTTTGTTTATTTGTGTGTGATTAAGTTTAGATTTTCAATTTTAAGATAAAGTATCTCACAATGAGAACATTGTGTTCTTTAGTGTGGGGGGGTGTTTATAAAAAATCCCAAAAAATCCAAAAAAATTAAATAAAATAAAAAAATCGAAGAATTTGAAAATTTTTCTTTGATCTTTGTGTTATTTATACAATATCCATACCTATACTATATGATAAGTGTATAATTACACTTATTATTATGATAATTTTACACATTAAACACTATAGTTTAAGTCGTTTTTATACTTCATATAAAAGATTTCATGTGGTATGTAGTTGTTTTTTATGCAAATGCAAGTACTAGGTTAATCTTGGAATTAAAATGATTAAAGTTGGAAATCTATGAAAAAAGAGTGAAAAAGGTGCAAAAAGATGCGTCGAACTTAAGGATTTGGCTTAGGATCGAAGCTGTCGAAGATCGAAAAAGTTACAAGAAGGATTCTGAAGAAAAACGCAATTCACGGTCATGACTTAGTATTCTTCAAGTCAGAAAGTTTCCAACCAAGTATTCACGGTCGTGAAATGTACTTTGTGGTTGCAACATTGATGGTTTTTTGGTTAACTCTTCTCAACTATCAATCGCCAGATAAGAACGATCAACCGCAATCAACTAACAAATGAAAAGACACCTTTTGGAAGTCAACCAATCATGAAAAGTTACCTTTCCATTGTGGATAAGGATAAAGCTTTTCAACCAATCACAATGAAGTGATGCAATCTTTCACCAATGGACACAACTCTTCGTTTGGATAGAAGTAACCCTTCGTACTCTATAAATAGGGCTCCAAACTCACCAATTTTGTGGCATGGATTGTGAGTGATTATGTGTGTATTATAGTGCACATTTATGCATAGATAGAGAGTAAAAATATCTAGATTTCGCTAAGTTTATAAGTGTTAGCGAGAAAATGTATAAGTGATTCGAACCCTATTTTGATCATTTGATTTCTCTACATATTTGAGCTATTGTTGTATAAGTGTAATTGCAAATCACTTATCAATAAAAGTTTTCATTCTTCAATATTCGTTTATTTGATATTCACAAAGAATAGCATTCTAGTGGAGGTTTTGTACTAGTCAAGACCGAATTCAAAGAAGACACAGGAATTGCGGGAATTGACGACTCTCGTTAAAGAGTGGATACAGTTTGATCAACTTTAGCTTTCACTTGCATACCTTACAACTTTGCTTTGCTTTCTACTTATACTTTCTATTTCAAAGTTTATGATATGTCTATGTGTCATAATGTGTATTTCGTGTTGAGCCTTTTATATTACTCAAGTTATATGCTTTTGAGTTAACTTTAAGAGTAGTTTCGAGGTTAACGAAATTGTGTATAATCAATGGATCTGTTATTATAATATTGTTTAGTGAGCCAACATTTTTGGAATGAAAACTTTCTAAATGTGGCTAAGTGAGAGTGACCCGTACTAAGTATAGTAATATTGTTATCCAAGTTTATTTAATCATCTTAATTCGTTTGCACTAGATTTATAAAAGTCATTTCATGTGTTGCTCTGCGGTGAATAATTGAATATCTGAGTGTCTAGATATGAGTCATTTAAATTAATCTAGTGAACGTAATGTCTTTGATGACCTTGCATGTTTTCTTTGCTATCCTTGTTCGTAGGGAAAATCTATATACTTTTATCTTCTTTAATCTTTCATACATTAATCTATTCATCCATCATTCCAATCCTCCTAACTAAAATCAAATCTATTTTATTTTCTTTATTCCGTTTATCTTGTTGATCTTTAGAGCTGGTCCTTCCCTATGGGATCAATATCTTTTAAAACTACATCGTAACTGTATACTTGCAGTGGTCACCATTTTTCTATTTAGATAAGCGGTATTGACAACACCAGTTCGTATTTTGAACTTTTATCTTATCGATAGAAAAGTGGGGATCAAGTTTTTTGGCTTCATTTTAGAATATAACCCCTCAAAGTCATTAGAGTCGAAACCTTGTGATCAAGGATCTTCAGGGTGGTCATAGGACAGATGAGCAGATTTCGCATGAGGTGCTAATTATCCAACAAATTCCATTGAACACCAGCCTAGAAATGGCCAACACTCTAAGCTCATTCTCTGCAGTGATGAATTTGCTCAAGCGCTACAGTTCTACCTTCATCCACATCAACCAAAGAACCATACTTCAGATGAACTCTCAAATTTTGAGATATTCAAGAATTTCCAAGATCCAACTGCTTTCGGCTACCCTAAGGCTTGGAGGCCAGACTCTGCTCCTAATACTCACCTATCATCAGGTTGCCTAGTTATAAATCCTACCACTACTTCCCAATTTGGTGCAAGAACTTCGCAACCCGAATACCACCATAACCAAACTAGGTTAAAGCTATCCCAAGTATCGAATCGATTTAGTCAAGGTCTAGGATTGTTCTATCAGTTTCAGACAGGTCAGACTTCTGGGGGTAATGATTATTCAGAATAAGGCAAGCTAATGCCTTTCGGGTTTTTCAACCCAAAATCAATTTAATCAGGGGCAAGTTGGTCAATAGTTTGTCGGTTTAGATCTGTTCATTCCACCATGTCAGAGCTTTGCCTCACAACTAGTGGTCCCTCATAATTTGAGAGCCCCATCCTTTTTCAATGCGGGCTTAAACTTTATAGCCCATCCACCTCAATGTCCGACCATGGCCCAGGCACCGTCTGCTCCCTACTTTATGGTCACTCCTAGGGGCACCACGATCGCCCAAGGGTAATTTAACCAAAAAACCACAATGTTCACTCCTCCTCAATCCAATTTCAGCTAGGGACCGAATGGACAGTCCCCCAGTATCTACCTTCCAACATAGAAGAACTATGGCAACAATTTTTGGCAACTCACGCTAGCCAATTCCAGAATTTCCAGCCAAACTACTACCATATCCCTCTAGTAGCACATGATGAGGAGTGGCTTCTTGAAAACTTTGTAATGCCGAGATTGGAGAAGTATGAGGGAGAAGGAGATCCCTGATCACATTTTATCAGCTACCAGACTGTGATGCAAGCAATGAGGATTGGTGATAAGATGTTTGCTAAACTCTTTATTGTTACACTGGAAGGGCCAGCCAATAAATGGTATAACTACTTGCCCTTGGAAATAGCTAGTGACTGGGAGAGCCTCTCAAAGGCCCTAATAGAGCTGTATGGATTCAATTTTGAAATAAAGACCACTATACAACATCTCAAGGCCATCAAGCAAAGACCCAAGGAATTGTTCAAACCCTATTACAGCAGGTGGATAGCCACCCAGGTGCTACTCAAGGATAAGCTCAGTATGCCTAAGATGATTGTAAAGCTATTGGCTGGAACATTGTCATTCTACCAACAGATGCTCGGGATCGACACTTTCACTTTTTACAATGAGGTGTACGAGAAAGCTGAGAAGCTTGAGTGGATAGAATCCCTGGACACACCTGTGGGGAAACCAAGCAAGGAACACTAATACAAAAAGGTGACCATTGGGAAAGAAGACCCTCCGCATGTAGAGGATGAAGAGCAAATAATATAATATATGTTAGACTCTTTTATGTTAACGAACTCTGCCTATGAGGCTTTTGAATTTTCAAATGCGTCAAACTTTGCTTGCTTACTTGATATCCTTTCAGATGATATCACACATTCTCATGAACTTTAGCATAATATTTTTATCATACATTACACATCATCGCATGAAATTAATTTGGGTATAAATGAATCCCCTATAATAATTTCAAATGATTTAACTCTTGAGGAAAAATGAGAGATAACATAGGTACTTAGACAACATGTGATAGCATTTGCCTGATCCTATGAAGACATGCTAGAGGTTGATAGATAGATCCCCAAACACATAATCTCCACTGACCATTAAGTCAATCAAATAGAAGATGACAAGATTGAGACCAAAATGGGCTGAAAGAGTCAAGGTAGAGGTAACAAAGCAAATTGAAGCTAAGTTCCCCAAAGTAGTTAAACACCCGAAAGGTTGGCAAACATATCACAGTGCCGAAGGTACAAAGAAGGAGTCAAGCATTTCAATGTGTCATCAACTTCATCACATGGCTCATCACCATTTGTGGACCTATCATCACACTATTGAAGGAGTACCAATGGACAACGTTTGTTTGCATTCAATGGAATCAACGAATGTCTGATATAGGTTTTGAAGCCTTTCATCCTCGAAAAATCACTCATTCTTTATTTGGCTATCAAGAAATAAACAGTAGGGAAAACAATTGAAAAGGCAGATATCGAGCATCATCATTCATCACCATGTATACTTCAAGCCAATAAAGTGGTAGGAGTGGTGAACAAATGAATTAGAAAATGCTGAACAAAGAAGTTTTTAAAGTCATGGATATGAATAAACCAAGACAGGCTCAAACGCTATCACGTCTAGGCGAAAGAAAAAAATCATGTAAAAGGCAGTACAAAAAAATTAATTAGTCTGCCAATTAGCACTCTGTTAGTTGAGGAAAAATTAGGGCCTCTTTTCAAAACACAAAAAGAATAGTCTGCTGAGTTGAAAAACTGAAAAGGGTGGCTTAGAAAAAACTTAGGACATAGAGAGAAAAGCAAGCACATTGGTTAGAAAACCTGAAAGGGCTAATCGATGGCAAGATTCAAATCATTTTAAACATTCATACCCTTGTTAAGTTCATCATTGAATTGTCATTCTTGCTGAATCTTTATGCATATGTTTAAGTTTATTTCTTACATACCAATGGTAGAATATCGCAAGTAAGCATCCCATCACATCATGGTTCAATACAAAGAAAAAAAATAAAGAGAAAAGAAAAGAAAAGAAAAAAAGATGAATCTACTGGATTGAAAACCTGAAAGGGCAGTCTAGGTAAAAATTAAGACAAGGTTTGATAGATTAAAAACCCATAAAGGAAATTTATGCAAAAATTAGAATCAAAGAAATATCAAATTCATCATCCCCTCCTTAGATAGATGATGCCTTGTGCCATTCTGGAACTTTGGACGAGTTTCTTCTGATTTCCCTCACAGAGAGGATTATCACAATAAAAGCTTCCAAGCTCTCATTATCAACTTCAAAATGAGCATCACCAACATGGTTCAGGATCAACATTAACATCACTAACACCATATCAAAGAAGGAAACAAGCGTCAAAAGTCAATGATTCATCCAGATCCTCTTCAAACCAAATTCAGGCTTTGAACTCGATTTTGATTCATCCATAAAATCAAACTTTGACTCAAACCCATATCCATTATCACTCTGAAGGAGTCATGCCAACAAAACTCGACCATGGACCACCCAATGAGATAAACCCTAGGGGCAATCATGCACCAGCATACGACGGTATCAACTCAGAAATCTTCGAAAGGCTCTTCGTGCAATGAAGCTTCTACTATCAATCGGGCCCAATGCTCCAAAGCTAACAATGCCTTCTACAGACAAACATACATCATATGATAAATGTTGTTTATGTATAAAGCCATTCATACATACATATGCATCATATCACTTACAAGTCAAGGCGATTTTAAACTAAGGCAATGCTATACTGATAAGTAAAACACTCAACCTCCACATGAGGAAACTACAAGTTTCAAGAAGATGTCGGAGCAACTCATCATCAAAATTAAGAATGACAATGGCCCAACTCAAGCCATTTCAACTTTTATCAAATTCAAGCCTACCTAAGCCTCATTCAACCAACATTACAACATCACAAAAGCCTCCCAAAATAACGGAAAGGCCATGAGGACATCCTCTAAAATCTCTAACTCAAGTCTCCATGTTTATCATGGGCCTCAAGAAAAATTTCTTAGAACCCTCATGTTTTAATTCTTGATTGAAGGGGAAAAAATTTTTTCTTTGAGCAATCTCAATCAAGGAATTAAAACATATGTCACAAGCATTTATTGATAAATTTCCTCATTCTTGCAGGTATCCCTTCAACTCACAAGGGGCATCTATTTTAGACTCACAGCAGTCAACATATCATCAAAAGCATGAAGCGCACGACTTTCATCCTTTCCCCAGTAGTTTCAAGGGTCATAGTCAACCAACGGTCAACTCACAAGGAGCATACAATTCAGACCACAACAGTCAACCATCCCACAAAGAATTTTGACGAAGACTTATTACAGTCCACGTATCACCAAAGGCATGAAGAACACGGTATTCATCCTTTCCCTAGCAGTTTCGAGTTTCATAGTCAACACCCAGTCAACTCACAAGAGATATACAATTCAGACCACAATGTTCAACCATCCAACGACAGATTTTAATGAAGACTTATTACAGTCGATGTAAATCAAAGGCATGAAGTACACAAATTTCATCCTTTCCCTAGTATTTCTGAGGGTCATAGTCAACCAACGATCAACTCACACGGGGCATACAATTCAGACCACAACGGTCAACCATCCAACAATGGATTTCGATGAAGACTTATTATAGTCGACGTATCATCAAAGGCCATAAGCACATGGCTTTCATCCTTTCCCCCAGTAGTTCCGAGGGTCAGAGTCAACCAACGGTCAACTCACAAGGAGCATACAATTCATATTTCAACACTCAACCATCCCATAGTGAATTTTCACAAAGACTTATTACAGTTGAAGTATCATCAAATGCATGAAGAATACAGATTTCATCCTTTCCCTAGAAGTTTCGAGGGTCATAGTCAACCAATAATCAACTCACAAGGGGCATACAATTCAGACCAAAATGGTCAACCATTCGACAGTGGATTTCAATGAAGACTTATTATAGTCAATGTATCATCAAAGGCATGGAGCACACAGCTTTCATTCTTTCCCCAACAGTTTCGAGGGTCATAATTAGCCAATGATCAACTCATAAGGGGTATACAATTCAAACCAAAATGGTCAACCATTCGATAATGGATTTCAACGAAGACTTATTACAGTCAACGTATCATCAAAGGCATAGAGCACACAGCTTCCATTCTTTCCCCAGTAGTTTCGAGGGTCACAATCAACTAAAGGTCAACTCATAAGGGGCATAGAATCCAGATCGAAGTGGTCAACCATCCCATAGTGGATCTTGATAAAGACTTATTATAGTCAACATATCATCAAAGGCATAGAGCACAAGGCTTCCATCCTTTCCCCAACAATTCCGAGGGTCACAGTTAATCGATGATTAACTAACAAGGGGCATACAATTCAAATAGAATCAGTCAACCATCCCACAGTGGCTTTTTACTAAGACTTACCACAGTCGATGTATTTTCAAAGCCATAAAGCACATGGCTTTCATCCTTTCCCCAGCGGTTCCAACGGTAACAATCAACCGAAGGTCAAATCACAAGGGGCATTCACCATAAACTTTCTACAATCCACGTACCTCCCCAAAACTTTCTATAGTCTACATACATTTGCAAGCTTTTTACAATCGACAAACTTTCTAAAGTCTGAACACCCTTTCAATATTTTTATAGTCAACTGTCTTTTTACAATCTGCACACCTTTTTAGGCTTTTTACAATTAACAAACTTTCTATAGTCTACACATCTTTTAGGCTTGTTTTACAGTCTGGACAAATCTTTAGGCTTTTACAGTCAATGGATTTTCTGTAGTTCACATTTCTTTTCAAACTTTTTTACAATCAACGGACTTTCTACAGTCCGCATTTCTTTTCATTTTTGATAGTCTATGGATTTTCTATAATCTACATTTCATTTCAAACTTGTTATAGCCAATGAACTTTCTGCAATCCCCCACCTTCTTTTCAGACTTGTTACAGTTAACGGACTATCTATAGTCCGCACCTTTTTTCAGACTTTTATAGTCAAAAAACTTTCTACAATCCATATCCTTTTTCAGACTTTTACAGTCAACAAAATTTCTATATTCCACACCCTTTTTTTGACTTTTTAAAATCAGAGGACTTTCTATAGTCCACATCCTCTTCTAGGCTTTTTATAGTCTACATCTCTCTTCGAACTCTATGCTATCCACACATGGGATTTTATACCGAAGGAGCAGGGCACACAACTAACTGATAAGTGTATAATTTCACTTATTATCTTGATATTTTCAATCATAAAATGATGTGGTTTAGAGTTATTTTATATTTCATATAAAAGATTTCACGTGGTATGTAGTTTTTTTTATGCAAGTGCAGAAACTAGGTGAACCTTGGGAGTGAAATGATTAAATATGGAATTCTATGCAAAAAGAGTGAAAAAGGAGCAAAAAGATGTGTGGAACGCAAAGAATTGGCTTAAGATAGAAGTTGTCAAAGATCGGTAAAGTTGGAAAGAAGAATGATGAAGAAAAGCACATATCACGATTGTGATACCTATTCATAGTCGTGACTTGTCATTCTTCATAAACAGAAAGTTACCAACCAATGTTCAGGATCACAACATGTATGTCACGCTCGTGACTTATGACGGTTTTGGATAACTCTTCTCAACTTGCAATTGTTGGATAAGGACAATCATCCGCCACCAACTATTAAATGAAAAGACACCTTTTGGGGATAATGAAGCCACGAAAAGGTGCCTATCCATTGATGATAATAATGAATTTTTGCATCCAATCACATTGAAGATGATGCAACCCTTCACCAATGGACATGACTTTTCATTTGAATAAATGCAACCCTTCGCACTCTATAAATAGACTTCACATCTACCAATTTCATGGGGGTGATATGACATGCATGGGAAATAGATGAAGAAAATGTGTATGGCATAGATAGAGGGTGAAAGTTATAGATTTCGCTAGTTCAAAGTGTTAGAGAGAAAAATGTATAAGTGATTCGATTCTTATTTCGATCATTAGATTTCTCCACATATTTGAGCGATTTATAGTATGAGTGTAATTGCAAAGCACTTATCAATAAAAGTTTCTATTTTTCAACATTCATTTGTTCAATATTCACAAAGAATAGCATCCTAGCAGAGGTTTTGTACAAGTTGAGACCGAATTCAAACACTACGCCATAGATGGCCTATTGCAACAGAAACTGCTTGGTGTTTTATCAAAGTGTTGCAATTTTCAGTAAAAAATTGATCTATTGTATCACAATTGAAAAAGTGTTAAAAAGTGATGCAAAAGAAATAAATGCAATTTAAATACACTTTTCATTGCAACACATTATGTTTAATGTTGCCAATAATGTCTAAGATCAATGAAAAATTAACAGCAGGAATTTTCGCACCCTACAATTGACGGAACTAAGTATTAAAAAATAAAATAAAAAATCTGAAAAATAATGGTATAAATTGATTCCCCATCTCTCTCCTCTCACTTTTTTAACTTGTCAAATTCATGAGCTCTTCCAAACAATTGCCCTAACTCAATCGATTTCTCTTGCTCTTAAATACCTTCCCCCCTCTCTCCTCTCACAGTTTAGTGCAGTGACTTCAAATATTCCTCTCTATGTTGGGATTTCATCTTAAATTTCGATCTTATGCGTCCTGCGGGTTTATAGAAGTCGAATAATTTTACTAGTAATTTCTCTTTATTTTCATGTTAACTTTTCATTTAAATTTCTTCTATGATACTAAATGTTCTAATTTTAAGGATATATTAAGCAACTACATGTTTGTTCAAAAATTAGGGTTCGGGTCTGTTATTTAATGAAGAAATTGGTTGTTGATTTTGACTTATGTTTTGTTGATTTTGTTTTTCTGAGATCTCTGTGAATTTGTTTTATATAATATGCTGGATAGTTTTGGTTAATTGTAACTAACATCAAGAAAGAGGAATTTCACAAGATCAGATTTCAAATGCTGAAGATCTAACTACAATTCAGTGGCATAGAATAAGATTATTAAGAAAGGGTGTAAATTCGGTGGAATCTGATCTGATAGTAGAAATTTTAAATCTCAGCAAAAAAGGAAAAATCATATCCAAGAGAAATCAAATCAAAACATAGATTGAATACACATGCTTAAACCCCTAGAAATATATAATAAGATGAAAGAGAATAAAGAAAAGAAGGAAGAATACCTAGCCAGAGAGAAGATCAAATGATAATAGCCAGCTCTCACATGCGGCGATCCATCTTATATTGAAAGTAACTGTTTAGTAAAGTAATAATTTTTATTTTTCTAGTTGAAATAGATCTGCTTTGCTGATTATTACAAGTGGGTTAAAACAAGTACAATAACTTTTACGCATTTTTACTTGTTATAATTTATAATCAGTTTTTATGTTTTATTGTTTACTTTTTTTTGTAAAGCTTATATTAAAAGTTTGTTTCTGTAGCTTATTATTAGTAACTTTCAATATACTTAAAAACTTATATTCATCATAGTTTCTTAAATAGAGTGGTTAGTAATGAGATTGAGTTTTGTTGATTTATAAGGTGTTGTCCATAATTTTTCAAACCTTCTCTGGTAACAGGCCTTCTCTCAGCATATGGCTGTTATCATTGGATGTTTACAAAATTGGACAGGTTTGTGGATTCGCTCTACTTTTGTTACTTTAACATTAAATAAGCTTTCATATTTCAATATCTGTTTACTGATGAGAGTTCATACTTGAAATTGTTGATGGTTTACACATAGTATCATATTCTAATTTTGTGAATTTCACTATCATACTTCATTTTATATTATAGTAGCATTTAATAGTTAGGCCTATAAGTAGGCCAAATAAGGCATAATATGTCTACTTCATGTTCCTAGCCTCTTATAAGGTTAGCAAGCATTGCGCTAAAATGATATCTGCCTTGCTTTCTACATCTCATTCCTTATTTGTTGCAAGTTTTGTCATCTCCTTTCTCATAAACCACATGACGAAGTGAATGCTGTAATATTGTTATTTGTTGTGTGGTATTATATATATGTGGCTCTTTGCCCCATAAACTTAAAATTTTCCATTTCAGTTGTTGGCAATCTATGAACACTGATTAGTTGTGCAAGGCTTTGTATGGGGTATTAATTCTTTTAACCGATGGGGAGTTGAATTAGGGAAGGTATGTGATCTTTATACCTATATATAGAAGATTTAGGTTTCTTATTCTTGTTTCTGTATATTCTTCACAGCCATCAATTTAATAACTTGTTATTAACTTTATAGCTATAAATAGAAAATTTATGTTTCTTGAGATGTATGAGTTCTCATTTTCCTCTCTCTGCATATCAGTTTGTACTTATTATATAGCAATGTTGATCAAGTGTATATAAATTCAAGGTTATTTTCTTCGAAAATTTTGGGTTTAGCAGTTAGAGGTTCTGTATAAGCTTAAAAGTTACTTGTCATTAACTTTATAGCTATAAAGAGAAGACTTAGGTTTCTTGAGATGTATAAGTGCTCATTTTCTTCTCTCTGCATATTGGTGTGTGCTTATTATGTAGCAATGTTGACCGAGTGTATATAAATTCAAGGTTATTTCTTTGAAAATTCTAGGTTTAGCAGCTAGAGGTTCCGAAATTAGATATGATATTACCCTCTGAACTTTGGTCAAACAGGACTATCTGTTTTAATTTCATTGACATGTTTTATCTTGTTATGTTCTCTGTTTCCTACATTTTATCTTGTAGGAATATTTGGTTATTTTGGTAATCTCTTTTACAGTATTTTCAATCATGATATTAAACATGGAAATTGAAAAACTACATTGGTAGTTACCCTTCAAAACAATCTTATTTATTCGTTGTATTGGAAGATCAAACTTGTACAGAATAATAAAAAGTACATATATGCTTAGCTACAGATGAGGCAAACATGAATATCTATTTTAATTTCATTAGCTTTTTTTATCTTGTTATGTTCTCTATCACTTTCTGTTTATTCTACAAATGAATGTATAATTGAATTGCAAAAACTATTATCATTCAAATTTAGTGGTTTTTAGATTAGATGTTGTTTCAACATTAGCATCTGTTTGTTTTTTAGATTCTTAGTTCTTTAGTGAAGTTAAACTTATACGATAGCCTGCAAGTGAAAGAACTTTAACAACAAATGATTAATTGATTAAAATTACTAACATGAGTCAAACCTGAATGAATGTATTGTAGTTCATTAAATGGTTTTTGAGAGCTGATATACCCTTTGCCACTAACTTATTGTTGCTTATCATTAATTGACTATTTGAATATTTGAAATGTTTCTTTTTTCCCTCTTTCATTGAGCATTTAGTATTTTGTTTGCTCATCAGTCATGTTAGTGTTGTAATTTGAATTCACTGTAAGATGTGGAGGAAGATTAAGTCTTCATTAAATTCACATATGGAAAATAATTGCAAACTTTGTCCATTAGGAATCTGTTTGGTTATTGTGAACTTCCCATGTATTTCTATGATTTTCTAAAATGAGATATGTTATTACGCTCTGAAATTTTGTCGCGCACCCTTGAATTTGGAAAATTTGCTTCAGCTTGCAATTCTTTATGCGGTGGCTTTCTTTCGAAACTATGAGTGTTTGGGAAAGACTCAGAACTTGATTGTTTTCCCATCTTTTTATATTGGTTCTCTCTTTTACAATATCCTGAACACTTTGGCATTAGATTATGCATATACTTGAACACTGTTGGATTTACATTATGTTAGCATGTCTTTAAGTGTTGAACATTGTTAGCAGGTCTCAGTACCTTAGCATGTTACTTGAACACTGTTAGCATGTATCAGTACCTTAGCAAATATTCTTTTAAGTGTTGTTTTGGCATTTTACAGTCTACTCTTCAAGGATTGTGTAATTCTGGTGTGAATAGTGAAAGCATTAAGCAGCTAATTGGTGGGGAATCGTATCATAAACCCTCATGGTTCATTGGTGGGCACACATTACCAAAGAAATCGAAGTCAATGAAGGTTACAGACACTTCAAGTGATACGACCATTGGAGTTGAAGAATTAGATGCAAGGCTACAGGAAAAAATGCAAGTGATAGTGAAGGAGACAGTCAATAAACAAGTGAAAGAACAATTGGTTTTGATAGTTAGAAAGATTGCTGCGGATAATCCTAATCTCACAATTAATTTGGGTTCCATTAAATTTGGATGATTGTGAGATTGCAAGTGATATTGTCTCTGTGAGGGAGGACATGGTGGTAGATCAAGTTATGAATTGAACTTTGTTAGAAATTTGTTTCGGTAGTTGTGTTTTGTGGAAACTTTGTCCTATGAAGTTAGATACAATATTGTGAACTTAGATATTTAAGTTATGTATTTTATGTTTTGTGAACTTGGATAATATGCTTTATGGACTTGTGCATGGAAAAATATGTAAGAAAGACTTTTATACGCTTATTGTGGATGTCTTTATAAATTATACTATGAATTGTTTAGGTGTTTCAGTAATATAAATCAATGCAGCTATATATATAAAATTTATATAAAAAAAGTGTTGCCAATATTGTTAAATTTAGTTGTAACTGCCCACTCAAGTGTTTTAAAAAGATGTTGCACTAATGAAAAACGTGTTGCAAATGGGTAAAAAAAGGTTGCAATGTTTAACAGAAGTGATGCAGATGATAAATAAAGTGTCAAACATAAGAGTTGCAAAGTTGAACAAAAGTGATACAAATGATAAATAAAGTGTTGCAAAAGAAGTGTTGCAAACATGAATAAAAGTGATGCAAATGATAAAAAAGTGTATGAAAAAAGTGTTACCTTAGTGTCAATAAATGTGTTAACCATGACTGCAGAAGATTTATTAGCAACACCGAAAATAGTGTTGCAATAGGCTTAAAAAGTGATGCAACAGCTTCCTGTTGCAACACAATTTGGTGGGTTGCTAAAAATGCAAAATGTGTTACAACCAGAACCTATTGCAAGGAGAGCGGAACCATCACTTTTATTTTGAGATAAGTGTTGTAACAGTAGCTGTTGCAACATTTTTAGAACTTTAAGCAACATTTTTTTGGTGATGCAACAGACCATCTATGGTGTAGTGAAAGTAGACGTAGGAATTGCGGGAATTGACGACTCCCATTTAAAGAGTGGATACGGTTTGATCAACTTTAGCTTTCACGTGCATACTTTACAACTTTACTTTGTTTTCTACTTATTCTTTCTAATTAGAAGTTTATGATATGTTTATGTGTCATAACAAGTATTTCATCTTGCATCATTTATATTAATCAAGTTATATGCTTTCAAGTTGACTTTAAGAGTGATTTCGGGGTCAACAATATTGTGTATAATCATTGGATCTGTGATTATAAAGCTGTTTAGTGAGCCAACATTTTTGGAGTGGTAACTTGCTAAATATGGCTATGTGAGAGCGACCCATACTAAGCATAGTATTATTTTTATCGAGGTCCTTATAAGTGTCATAATTCATTTACCCTGGATTTAGAAAAGTCATTTAATGTGTTGCTTTACGGTGAATTATAGAATATTTTGGCATTTAGAAACGAGTTTGTTGAAGTTATCTAGTGCTTAGAACAACTTTGATTATTTTGCATATTTTACTCTACTATACTTGTCCTCAGAGAATATCTATATACTTTGCATCTTCTCTAATATGTTCTTGCATCTGTTTACTCATCAGTTTACCACTCAAAACCCTTAACCTATTTTATTTTCTTTCATCCCGTAACTCTATTTGATATCTAGAACCGAATTCCTTCCCTGTGGGATCGATATCTTTTAAAACTACATTACAACTGTATACTTGCAGTTATCATCATTTTTCTATTTGATAGGCGGTACTGACAACACCTATTCATATTTAGAACTTTTATATTATCAGTAGAAAAGTGATGAACAAGTTTTTGGCACTGTTATTGGGGAAGGCAAGTGCATTTTAGATATTAAATTGCTGGGGAAGGCAAGTGAGTTTTGAAGATCAAATACTGGAAGAGTACGGTACATTTTCTAATTATAACTGTTTATTTCTTTCCTGAGCTATATAATTTGTCTATCCTAACTTGGATGTGAAAAAGAATATGAAATAATCATCTTGGAGGTGATAAGTCAAATTATTACATTTGAATTCTCAAAAAATAGAAGATTTTCTTTTATTTTGTCTATTCGCGTTCGCAACTCCATATCGCACTCATGAATCCCTATACAAAACTTTCTATTTCTCGATTCTCGTAAGTCACGATCGCGACATATAGTCACGATCATGACTTGTGCGAAAACTGCAGCAGTTTAGTAGTTATTCGATGGTTATTCTTCCAAACTCTATAAATTGATGTGCGTTTGTACATCAGTTCTCACTTCTGAAAATCTAAAATTCTAATCTTTTTCAATGAACAATTTTCCAAATCCGAAACCATTTCATTCCTTCAATTTCTTTTCAATTCAACATGGTTCTAACAAATAAATCCAATCTGGTTCCTCCCTCAAACCTTCAAGAATGGTATGAGGTACCATTCCCTATCTACTCGCGTGACGAAGGAGATTATTATGAGTTGATCAAGAATGCTGAATTTAAGAGTTCCTATACTATTAATAGGAACAGTTTCAGTAATCTTGGGGTTTATGACAGAGTAATGTACTATCTTAGAGTTCTGAACTTTGTCATTTATTCAAACATGACTCTGGGGAGTAGTGTCGAGAACTGCATGGAAATGTTGGTAATGTTGGTATGGAAGAATGATAAAAAGGATTGCCAAATTTATCATCATTAAGGAAGGGAGTACAAGTTGACAAGAAAGGTGCTTAACAAGTATATGGGATTCCTAATGGACTCCTACAATAAGATACTTCCTAGATGGGATCCTCTACCTACATGGAACTGCCTGAATGGCCAGACTGAGTTCTAACAAACATCTTCCTATAGTTAGTGGATTCAAGATCCTTGTTTGCTCACCTTGCACTTCTATTTAAGTGGTACATTGTTTGGTAAGTCAACTTTCGATATTGTCATTCCTGAAGAATTATTTGTAATGGAAGCGATTTGGAATGGCACACCTATTGATGTTTTAGGAATAATGATGGAAACACTTATATCTTCCACCCCAGGATATGGGTGTCGTACGATGGTGAATTTGTTGGGACAAATTGGACGAATGCCTTATTCCACTGAAGTCTTTACTGATGAAGATGAGATTCCGGAATTAACCAGGGACGTATTCTTCAAGTATGGATTTCTAGAAAAGTGCATAGAAGAAGATAGAATTACTCATGATTGGAAATCATGGGAGGAGAGAACGAAGACCGATAGAAGAAAAAAAGAGAAAAAGTAAGGGAAGAAGAGTGTAAAGCAACCAACCTCCGGGGAAAGTTGAATGAACTTATGGAAGCGCAAATCTCAATTCATAAGAAAATCGACAAGATTCATACGCTAATGTTTGACATTGAGAGAGATTTACGGGAATCTTATTATAAGATTGACCTATTGACTGAGTCGATCCCTTCCGAATGATTATCTTCTTTCCATTTAAGTTTACGATTTGTACAGTTTGTTTGTTTGTTTAATTTCATTTTTAATTAAGTCTCTCACAATGAGAACATTGTGTTCCTTAGTGTGGGGGGGCATTTGTAAAAAAATCCAAAAAATCCAAAAAAAAAAATAATAAAATAAATAAATAAAAGTTGAAGAATTTGACAATTTTTCTTGATTTTGTGTTTTTAATACCTTATCCATACCTACTATACTAACATATATTTCAAGGTTATTATGAGTGTTAGGTATTACAAGTTTAATGTTAGTGAATACTTCGAACAAGTTGTTTCGAGCTTGAGCACATGTTAAGAGTGTGAGCGCTTTTTGCACAACATTTAGCATTTGGCAAGGATGATTGGTCAGTAACATTCACTCGCAACATTCCAAGTTTAGATATATATTTCAATGCAACATGAATTAGTATAAGTTATATAGTTTTAGTCTAATGCTACCGATAAGTTAGTAGTGGAGTAATATCTAGTAGTGTTCTTACTATGAGTTTTATATGCTATTCTCGAATACATCCTATAAGTATTGAGTGCATCAAAAGTGTTGGGAAACTATACCCATAATACTTTGAAAGTGATCAATAAAGGATGAGGGTATTGAGAGAAAATATTCAAAAGAAAGAGGGGATAATCAATGAGTTATGCAAAAGGTGAGGAATGGTACAGAGCAGAAACTACAACCATTCAATGAGTGAAAAAAGAAAAGTAGCATAGCATGAAAAATGGGTGCATAGTACAAATCTGTACTTCAGAAATATATGTTTGAAAAGAAAAAATGAGAAAAAGTGGTATGGAGCATAAAATGCAACCACTAAAAAAAGGGGAGAGTGGTATGAATCATAAAATTCAACCACTAAGAGTGTTTAACATCCTAGGTTACCTAAAAATACCTTGAGATCAAACTTTCCAAAGTGTGCTCCCTTTGTCTTTTATCCTTTATACTATACCTGAGAGAAGGAAATATTCGAGCGAGCGTATAACACTTATATGAATGAATACGCAATTCAGTTGGCCCTCCATTAAGAGAAAAGGTATGCAAATAAACTATATAAATTGCACATTGCTAATTTGTGAGAAATTTTGAACTTTTACTTGAACTTTATGCAACGTGGGAATGTGGTACTCACTACAATAGTCTTTCGCCAAATGAGGTATGAACTTAAATTACTATTTTATACACTTCTGTTGTGTATACCTTGAGGATAAGGTAAAAATTAAGTGTGGGTGTGTGATAAGTGTAAAATTACACTATTATCTTGATAGTTTCAATCATAAAATGATGTGGTTTAGAGTCATTTTATGCTTCATATAAAAGATTTACGTGGTATGTAGTTGTTTTTTATGCAAGTGCAGAAACTAGGTGAATCTTGGGAGTGAAATGATTAAAGATGGAATTCTATGCAAAAAGAGTGAAAAGGTGCAAAAAGATGCATGGAACGCAAGGATCGAAAGATTGATAAAGTTGCAAAGAAGAATCATGAAAAAAAGCACATATCACGATGATACATATTCACGATCGCGACTTGTCATTCTTCACAAACAGAAAGTTACCAACCAATTTTTACGATCACGACATGTATATCACGCTCGTGACTTGTTACGGTTTTGGATAACTCTTCTCAACTTCCAACCGCTGGATAAGGACAATCAACCGCCATTAACTATCAAACGAAAAGACACCTTTTGGGGACAATGAAGCCACGAAAAGGTGCCTATCCATTGATGATAAGGATGAATTTTTGCATCCAATCACATTGAAGATGATGCAACCCTTCACCAATGGATACGACTCTTCATTTGGATAAACACAACCCTTCGCACTCTATAAATAGAGTTCACATCAACCAATTCCGTGGGGGTGATATGAGATGCATGGGAAATAGATGAAGAAAACATGTATACCTTAGATAGAGAGTGAAAGTTATAGGTTTCTCTAGTTCAAAGTGTTAGAGAGAAAAATGTATAAGTGATTCGATTCTTGTTTCGATCACTAGATTTCTCCACATATTCGAGTGATTGTTGTATGAGTGTAATTGCAAAGCACTTATCGATAAAAGTTTCTGTTCTTCAACATTCATTTGTTCAATATTCACAAAGAATAGCATCCTAGCGGAGGTTCTGTACGAGTCAAGACCGAATTCAAAGTAGACACAAGAATTGCGGGAATTGATGACTCCCATTAAAAGAGTGGATACAGTTTGATCAACTATAGCTTTCACTTGCATACCTTACAACTTTACTTTATTTTCTACTTATACTTTCTAATTCGATGCTTATGATATGTCTATGTGTCATAACGAGTATTTCATCTTGCGTCATTTATATTAATCAAGTTATATGCTCTCAAGTTGACTTTAAGAGTGATTTCAGGGTCAACAAGATTGTGTTTAGTCACTGGATCTGTAATTGTAATGCTGTTTAGTGAGCCAACATTTTTGGAGTGGTAACTTGCTAAATATGGCTATATAAGAGCGACCTGTACTAAGCATAGTATTATTGATATCCAGGTTCTTATAAGTGTCATAATTCGTTTACCCTAGATTTAGAAAAGTCATTTCATGTGTTGCTTTGAGATGAATTATAGAATATTTGGGCGTCTAGAACCGAGTTTGTTGAAGTTATCTAGTGCTTAGAACAACTTTGATTATTTTGCATATTTTACTCTACTATACTTGTCATTTTATGGCTATAGTGTTCGGAAACTATAGCCATAATACTTTGAAATTGATCAATAAAGGATGAGGGTATTGAGAGAAAAAATCAAAAGAGAGAGAGGATAACCAATGAGTTATGTAAAAGGTGAGGAATGGTACGGAGTAGAAACTGCAATCATTTAATGAGTGAAAAAAGAAAAGTAGCGTTACACAAAAAATGGGTGCAAAGTACAAACCTGTACTTCAAAAACATATGCTTAAAAGAAAAAAAATGAGAGAAAATGATATGGAGCATAAAATGCAACCACTAAAAAAAGGAGAGAGTGGTAAGCAGCATAAAATGCAACCCTCCAATATCTATATTTGCATAATTTTTCTCTATTGTACTTCCTCTTAGGGAATATCTATATACTTTACATTCTCTAATCTTTCATACATTTGTCTAGCCATCCATCATTCCAACCCTCCAATACAAAATATCTTATTTTCTTCTGTTTCGTAACTCTAGTTGGTCCTTAAAACCGAATTCCTTCCCTGTGGGATTGATATCTTTTAAAACTACATAAAAACTGTATACTTGCAATGGTCACCATTTTTCTATTTTGATAAGTAGTATTGACAACACCTGTTCGTTGATAAGTGTATAATTACACTTATTATCATTATAATTTTATAATATAAACACTATAGTTTTAGTCATTTTTATACTTCATATAAAAGATTTCACATGGTATGTAGTTGTTTTTTATGCAAATGCAGATACTAGGTAAGTCTAGGGAGTAAAATGAACTAAAGTGGATTCTATAAAAAAAGAGTGAAAAAGGTGCAAAATGATGCGTGGAACTTGAAGATTTGCCTTAGAATCGAAGCTGTCAAAGATCGATGAAGTTACAAGGAGATTTTTGAAGAAAACTCAATTCACGGTCGCGACAATACCTCGTGGTCATGACCTGTTCACTTCAGAAATAGAAATCTGCCAATCAAAGGTTCACGGTCGCGAATCACATATCGCGATCACGACATGGATGGTTTTCTTGTATTAACTTCTTAACTACCAACCACCAGATAAGCATGATCAACTGCCATCAACCGCCATCAACTACCATCGAAAAGACACTTATCAGGAGTCAACCAATCATGAAAAGGTGCCTCTCCATTGTGGATTGAATCAAAGCCTCTCAACCAATCACATTGAAGAGATGCAATCTTTCACCAATGAATGTGACTCTTCATTTGGATAGACGCAACCCTTCAAACTCTATAAAGAGGGCTCCAATGCCAACCAATTTCGTATACCTTCAGTTCAATAAAGGAAGTGCAGAGAAAAAAGGGTTACGTATAGTGTGTATAGTTAGATTCGCTACGTTCTTAGGTGTTAGCGCGAAAATGTTTAAGTGATTTGAATCCTTGTTTCGATCACTAGATTTCTCTACATTCTCTAGCGATTGTTGTATAAGTGTACTTGCAAATCACTTATCAATAAAAGTTTTCATTCTTCAATATTCATTTGTTCGATATTCGCAAAGAATAGCATCCTAGCAGAGGTTCTGTATGGGCCGAGACTTAATTCAAAGCAGACGTAGGAATTGCGGGAATTAACGACTCCCATTAAAGAGTGGATACGGTTTGATTAACTTTAGCTTTCACTTGCATACCTTACAACTTTGCTTTGCTTTCTACTTATACTTTCTATTTCAAAGTTTATGATATGTCTATGTATAATAATGCGTATTTCGTGCTAAGTCTTTTATGTTAATCAAGTTATATGTGTTGGTGTTAATTTTAAGAGTAGTTTCAGGGTTAACAATATCGTGTATAATCACTGGATCTGTGATATAACGCTGTTAAGTGAGCTAAAATTTTTGGAATGGTAACTTGCTAGATGTGGCTATGTGAGAGCGACCCGTACTAAGCATAGTATTGATGTTGTCCAGGTTTATATAACAGTATTATCTCGTTTGCGCTAGGTTTAGAAAAGTTATTTCATGTGTTGCTTTGCGGCGAATTATTGAACATCTAAGTGTGTTGAACAGGTTTGTTAGATTAGTCTAGTGTGTCGTAACATCTTTGTTGATGTTGCATATTTTCTCTGATATACTTGTTCGTAGTGAAAAATCTATTAATTTAGAGTTTCTAATCTATCACATCTATATTTACTCAACTTTTCATTCTAATATCCATAAAAATCTCTAATCTATTTTTATTTTATTTTACTTTGTTTCTTCCCTAGTTTATCTTTAGACGTAGTTCCTTCTCTGTGGGTTCGATATCTTTTAAAATTATATCGCAACTGTATACTTGCATTTATCATCATTTTTCTATGTGATAAGAGGTATTGACAACACCTACATTTGTTTGTGAACAAGTTTTTGGCACAGTTATTAGCCAATAGTTCATGAGAGTTTGGAACCATTATTGATTAAGCTTATCAGTAGAAAAGTGGTGAACATTCATATTTTGAACTTTTAAATTATCGGTAGAAAAGTTGGGAATAAGGTTTTTTGCTTCATCACCGATTATAAGCCCTCTAAATAAGTATAGTCAAAACCTTGCGATCAAGTTTTTGGCACCGTTACCGGGGAAGATAAGTGCATTTTAGGGATAAAATTGCTGGAGACTACGGTACATTTTTATTTTGTTTTATTTATCTATTTGTTATTTTATTTTGTTTTGTGTTTAAAATGTTTGCTAACATGCATTGGGATAAGTTTTGTGGTGATTATATGATTGATAACTTAATTGATACATGCATAGATGAAATTTTTCATGTTACATCTCATGAAGAGTCAACATCGAAATCCCTTGAGAATTTAGAATATTCCTCTAAAACCGAAAAATAAGTTAGAAAAGATGATCCTATACCACCTTCTATAGATAAACCACCCTTAGTAGAATTGAAGCAATTGCCTGGTCTCTGAAGTATGCATTTAAGGAAGCAACAACACCCTACCCATTATCATTTCTAGTAAGTTATCTGATCTGCAAGAATAAGCATTATAGGAGACAATAAAGGGTAGAATTAGGAGTATTGGTTGGCAAATTTCCAATATTAGAGGGATTAGCCCTAATATAGTAATGCATTCAAAAAATTTGGAAAATGATAGTAAACCTAAGATAGAAAGACAACGAAGATTAAATTCTCACATGAAGGAAGTTGTTAAGAAGGAGATTATTAAGTTACTAGATGCAGGAATTATCTATCCGACTTCAGATAATGAATGGGTCAGTCCTGTTCAATGTTTTCTGAAAAAAGGAGGTATTACTGTAGTTCAAAATGAAAAGGGTAACTTAGTTCCTACTAGGACAACAACTGGATGGAGAGTTTGCATAGATTACAGAAAATTAAATGCAGCCACTAGGAAAGACCATTTCCCTTTACCATTTATAGATCAAATGTTAGAAAGGATATCAGGTCATGCATTTTGCTATTTTCTTGATGGATTCTCTGGATATTTTCAAATTCATATTAAGCCAGATGACCAAGATAAAACCACTTTTACATGTCCATTTGGTACATTTGCTTATAGAAGAATGCCTTTTGGGTTGTGCAATGCTCTGGCTACTTTTCAAAGGTTTGTTTGGGCTATTTAAATAAGTATGTAAAGGATATTATGGAAGTTTTCATGAATGATTTCTCTGTCTATGGAGATTCTTTTGAGAAATGTCTAGAAAATTTGGATAAAGTACTTGCTAGATGTGAGGAAACTAATTTGGTATTGAATTGGGAGAAATGTCATTTTATAGTTAATGAAGGTATAGTTTTAGGTCATAAGATAGATGAGAAGGGCATTCATGTAGATATAGCGAAAACCGAGGTCATTGTGAAATTACCTCCTCCCATAAATGTTAAGGGAATAAGATCATTTCTAGGCCATGCTGGAACTTATAGAAGGTTTATTAAGGATTTTTCGGTTATAGATAAACCTTTAATGATTGTTTAAAAGCCTTCAACACTTTAAAACAAGCATTAGTTTTGACACCCATAATTGGGAAACCAAATTGGTCTCTACCATTTGAATTGATTTGTGATGCGAGTGATGTTGCTGTTGGTTGTGTATTAGGTCAAAGGTATGAAAAGAATTTGCATGCAATTTATTATGCGAGTCACACTTTCTTTTCTGCACAATTCAATTATACTACCACTAAAAAAGAGATGTTACAAGTCGTATATGCATATGATAAATTTAGATCATATTTGATTGGATCTAAAGTAATAGTTTATACAAATCATGCTTATTTGATATATTTGTTTGCTAAGAAAGATGCCAAACCTAGATTAATTAGGTAGATCCTTCTTTTACAAGAATTTGACTTAAAAATAAGGGATAAAAAGGGAAGTGAGAATACTGTAGTTGATTACTTATCTCGTTTAGAAGATGATAATGGACCTATAGGTGAAACTGGTGATATTAATGAACTTTTTCTAAATGAAAATCTTGTGTCTGTTAAACATACTATTAGTCCATGGTATGCTAACTTTTCAAATTATTTGGTTACGCATACTTTACACTCTAATTTAGATTCTAATGGTAAGAAGAAATTTCTCAAAGATATTAGATCATTTATGTGGGATGACCCTTATTTGTTTAAGGTATGTGCCGACAGTATTATTCACAGATTTATAGATGATACTAACTTTTCTTCAGTTTTAAGTCATTGCCATGATAGCATATATGGAGGACATTTAGGAATAGCAAAGACCACTGCTAAAGTTCTAGAGAGTGGGTTTTATTAGCCAACATTATTCAAAGATGCTAGAGATTTTGTTCAGAATTGTGATAATTGTCAGAGAACAAGAAATATAAGTCGAAGAGATGAGATGCCATTGCAAAACATCTTAGAAGTAGAGCTTTTTGATGTTTGGGGTATAGATTTCATGGGACCAATTCCTACCTCTAATGGTAATAATTACATTCTGGTTGTAGTTGATTATGTTTCAATATGGGTTAAGGCTAGCGCATATGGTATGAATTGTGCTAGAGCAGTTGCTAAGTTTCTTAAGCAATTATTTAGTAGATTTGGAGTTCCTAGGACCATAATTAGTGATGGAGGTTCACATTTCATCAATAAGACTTTTGAAAGCTTGATTCAAAAATATGGAGTACATCATAAGGTTGCTACCCCATATCACTCTCAAACTAATGGTCAAGTAGAAATTTCTAATCGAGAAATTAAGTGGATTCTCGAAAAGACTGTCTCGAATTTTAGGAAGGATTGGTCTACTAAGTTAAATGATGCACTATGGGCTTACAGAATAGCTTTTAAGACACCTATTGGTATAACACCCTATAAGTTGGTTTACGAAAAGGCTTGTCATTTACAGGTAAAAATAGAGTATAAGGCTTTATGGGCTTTGAAGAATTTGAATATGGATTTACACAAAGCCCATGAAAGAAGAATGTTGGATTTAAATGCATTAGAAGCACTACGTTTGTCATCATATGAAAATGCAAAGATCTATAAAGAGAAGATAAAACGATGGCACGATGCAAAACTACGAGAAATGAAGTTTAAGAATGGAGATAGAGTTCTATTATATAATTCCAAAGTTCGCTTGTTCCCTAGAAAACTCAAATCTCGTTGGAAGGGACCTTATGAAGTTATTCAAGTATTTGACAATGGAGAATTGGAATAGAAAGCCGTATATGAAATATTTCGAGCCAATGGCCAACGATGCAAACCTTATCTTGAAAGTAAATTTGAACAACAAGATGTTGATGTTCAATTACTAACTTCACCGTAAATCATTCCAGATATGAAAATAGTAAATATTTATTATTTATATTTAACATATTTGTTTTTATAAGTTTTTCTAAATTTAAGTCTAAAAATTGAAGAAATAGAGGAATTGAAGAAAGTCACGACCATGACTATATATCGGGCCCGAGACATTATGTAGTAAAACCTTTTGTTCTTGTTATGAAGAAATTCATGATCGCGATAGGCCTTCGCCATCATGACACAGGAAGAATATTACCGTTACAGATCACGATAACACGCAACAGATGGTTGAAACTGCCATTAACGGCTAGTTTGAAGGAAAAACGGGTATATTGACTATTTTGGAAAATCAATGACCTATTAAAACGCTATATAAAGGTCTAGATTGAATTCATAACTAGCACAACCTTCTAAAAAGCTTACTAAATTTTTCATTCTTTCATCTCTATTCTTCTAAATTCAAAAAACCTTTTTCAACCTTTACTTCAAAAACCAATATACCTTGTGTTAAGGTAGCTGCCAATAGAAGAGAGTTCCCAAACTATCAACAAGAGTAAGGTTGTCTTTTTCCCATTCATTCACATGAAGAAGGGAAAAGATTCCAAATTTTGAACAAGTTGGAGATCAATGGTATGATTTTTCTTGATTTGGTTTTCTTGGAGACTTTAGGCCTCAAAGAGAAAATGGGGATGTATTTTGCTGATCTTGGTTTAAGCACATTTATGGGAATGCGATTTCCACAAAACCATGATTGGATTTTGGAATGTCTAGTGACATTCGATTTTGAAGATAAAAGGAAGAGGGTGATTCAATTTCACAACCAAGGTAGACATTATACCGTCACAAGGGAGATGATGAGTACTTGGTTTCGAGTTTGAAATTGAAAATTCATCAAGCATGATGGATTCTTTTCAAGAAAACCGAGTTTGGGCGGATTTAATGGGTAAGAGAACCTTCAACCGCTAAAATTCTCTACACAAACTTATTAAGGATGAGTGTATTCTTCTACTCCACAAATACCTCACCACTTCGGTATTTTGTCGAGTAGAGAACACCAAAGTCCAAAAGAGAGATTTGTTTGTTCTTTCTTGTGCGATAAATAAGCAAAAAGTAGAGTTCATGGATATAATTTAGGATATGATGAAGAAGAATTTAATGAGCATGAGAAATAAGATTGGGGTGGCCGAAATTATCACTGCCATTATTTTAGGTGCTCGAAACGAACTCCCCTATGTTTAACAACCGGGTGAGTATTTTTGATATATGGATGGGAGTTACTTGAAAAATACCAGACTTCTTCAAGAGAATGATGGTGTCTATTCTTTCTACTCCTACTCCAATCACACCAAGAAACTAATCTCAACTCATGATAATTCTTCCATTGAACAATCTGATCCAACTACTAGACGTCATCCTGGAAAGGCTCCGATGATTAAAGAAGAAGATGAAGAGATAAAGCTTTGGAAGATTGGAAGGCAAGTATGCAACAAAAATTAGACAATAATCAAGCAGAACTTGGGGTAATGAAAAAAGACATGAAGATTCTAAAGAAGAGTAATAAATCGATGCTTCGAAAATTACTATCTTTCTTTAGAAAGCAAAATTATCAATTTACTCATAGTCCTCCAGATTCTCCTTCTCAATAAAATGGGTTTACTCTTTTCTTTACTTTTCTTTTGAAAATTTTTAGACTAGTTGTTTATTTTTAATGTTTAGATTTTCAAGTGTGGGGGAGTAATTGTAAAAATCCCAAAAATCCAAAAAAATTAAAAAAATTAAAAAAATTGAAGAATATGAAAATTTTTCTTGATTTTGTGTTATTTATACTTTATCCATACCTATACCATACTAAAATATGTTACAAGGTTATTATGAGTGTTAGGTATTACATGTTTGATGTTGGAGCACATTTTGAACTAAAATTTTGTTTCGAGTATAAGCACACGTTGAAAGTGTGAGAGCTTTAGGCACAACATTTAGCATTTGGCAAGGATGAGTTATGAGTAACATTCAAAGGAAACATTCCAAGTAAGTTTCGATATATATTTCAATGCAACATGAATTAGTATAAGTTGTATAGTTTTAGTTTAATGCTACCAATATGTTAGTAGTGGAGTAATATCTAGTAGTGTTCTTACTATGAGTTTTTTTATGCTATTCTCAAATATATCCTATAAGTATTGAGTGTGTCTAAAGTGTTGGGAAACTATAGCCATAATACTTTGAAAGTGATCAATAAAGGATGAGGGT
>CATIWQ010183568.1:0-25108 GCA_949673415.1 Euphorbia schlechtendalii | reverse complement strand
ACACACCTAGTTTGGGGAAGAGCAAAGATTGCAGTGGGTAGAGTTACGATGGCGATGCGATCCTAGGGCAGAGTCTTTCTTCCCCTAGCACGAGGACGTGCTAGATCTTTGGTGGGGGAGAATGTCACGCACCAAAGTTTTGATACATCATTATTGCGTGACCGTGCCAAGAAGAGGGCATGCACATAAGGAGAATCCTGCCGTTGGTAACAAAAAGAATGGTGGCATCAGCGCTAAGGGTGTTCTGCTTGTATGCGCATAGGTCTGGCCGAGTTCAGGCATACCGACCCATTTAAGTGTGGGGAGCTTGTCGCTAGTCGTGGACTTAACTATGAAGGGGGCTTATGCGAGAATACATGGCACAACTGGTTGATAGCTGTTGCCGCTATCCTGATGAGCCCTTGGCAGGGCGAAACCAGTGCATGTCTGCGAGGATAAAGGCTGGTCTCGGGGTCATGCGAGAGAACCTCGGGTCACCGCATGGGCGTAATGTTGCGCCAGACTCTCAGCCCGTGACAAGTTAATATCAGAGCGCGATGTCGAATCCTTCGAAAAACGCAAGCAACTTGGAGCAGAACATAGCTAAACCTTGCGAGCAAGAGAGGAATCCTCGCAAAGATAGCCATAGGGATAAATCTCAGGTTAGAGACCCTATGGCAAACATCGAACAACGGTTGGTACATTTAGAACTCGCTGTGGCAGATCACAACGATCGTTGGGAAGAATATACTCCAACGGTGGAGGGCATTGTCGCTGGATGCATGGGGCAATTAAAGGAAGAATTACTTGAGACCATGCAACAATTGAGGAATGACATGCTAAGTTCTCTCAACGTATTGGCAGAACGCTGCACCAAGTCTTGCAAGGAGAACACCGCTTGACTAAACACACTGCAAGGCTATGTCCTCAGACTAAGGGAAGACTTTGAGGCATCGAGAGTGCAAGCTATTAGGCACCAAGAGGTTGAGTAGCTACGGGCGAGGGTGAATGCCCTAAATGCTCAAGGTCCCGCTGGAGTTTTGGGGATAACTCCAAGGGTCGAGGTACCAAAGCCGGACGTGTACAATGGGAGTTATACACTAAAGGACGTGGAAAACTTCATCTTCACTATGGAGCGCTACTTCAGAGCAACCGGTCTTGAAGATGATCCGGTAAGAATTTTCCAAGCTTCTCTTTATTTAAAAGATAGCACTCTATCTTGGTGGAAACGTATGTCTCAACCCGTGGGAGGCAATGAGGCAATTGTTACCACATGAAATGGGTTTAAAGAGGGATTTAGGTGACAATTCCTACCCGTGGATGCTGAGATGGAGGCACGAGCAAAGCTTCGCCATCTTCACCATAAAGATGGTCATATCCGAGAGTATCTGGCAGAATTCTCGATCTTAATATTGGAAATCCATGACATTATGCCAAGAGAAGCACTGTTCACATTCACGGATGGATTAACTCGATGGGTAAAGATGGAGTTGCAAAGGCGAGACGTTCGCAACATTAGGGAGGTACTCCGCGTTGCCGAATCACTTGCGGACTTCGAGAGAAACGATGACACAAGAGACAAGGGCAAGAAACCATTCTAACCCGAGGGAGGGGCAGACAAGGAGAAGTCTTACCCCAAACCAATTGAAGCTAAGTTCTTGCATGGAGAAGCCTCGAAGATAAAGGGATCGTTTTCATGCTTCTTATGTGAAGGACGGTACTTGGCAAGAGATTATCCGTCAAAGAAGAAATTGGCCACTTTGATACAAGATTTTAAGGAAGAGGGTCCGAGAAGTGTGGTTTGTGTAAAGCAACAGAACGCGACGAGGACATGGGAGGACAAGCCCAAGCCAAGGTGTTTGTTTGTCAAGGCCAAGTTCGATAAAGGAGCAAAATGGGGAGTACTCGACAAGGGGGTGGACACATGCTATATGACTGAGGGAGCAGCTCGCACTCTAGGAGTAGAGTGGAAACCATGTGATGCACGTTTCAAGGGAGTAAATGGTGCATGGGAAAATCTAGTGGGGGAGGCCAAAGAAGTCCCGCTAGCCATCGGAGCATGGCAAGGTAAGATGGACTTTTCCATTGCACCGGTTGATAATTTAGACCTAGTGCTTGGCATGGAGTTGTTGGACAAGATGAACGCCATAATCGTGCCAAACACCAATACAACGGTGATCGTGCAAGGAGGGGGTTCTTGCATTGTGCAATGCAAGCGTGAAGATGCTTTGCCAAGTCAAACAAAGGGAGTTTTGAAGTATGGCAAACATTCCATCGCTGCATTGACATTGGGAGAACACCAAGCAAAGAGCCCGAGGATGGTCTTGGAAATGCCCATCCGAGATGTGGGGCAAAGGTAAAGGGACACGGAAGCACAGGAGCAGCAAAACTTCGCTCAAGATGAGGGCATCGCGAATCCAAGTGGGGGAGAATGTCACGGCTCGTGAATCAAGTCTCGCAAATTCTCATAGACTACATGCGAGAAAGCTCACAAAGGGGCAATGCCACAAAGTTAGCCACGATACAATGGGAAATCTTGCACGAGGGCATGCCACTTCTGCCACAAACGGACGGACACAAAGGTGAAACTTCATGGAAATGTCCATGATGTGTTCAAAATGCAATGGACAAAGTTTTCTGTGAGAAAATATCAATAGATGGCAGAGTTTTGGGAGAAATGGGCCAAAATCCGCAAACAGCCCGTAGAAAGCAGCCCAATGGCATGCAGGCCCGTTGCAAGGGCCCGATTCCCTTGCAGAAATCCATCACAGTTTCCAAAATCTTCCAGCAAGGGCAAGATTGCAAGGGAAATGTCCAGAAATCTGTCATAACCGACCTAGGGCAGATTTTTATGCAAGAAAACTCTAGAATAAGCATTTCTAGCCATTGGATTAGGGATTTTTCTAGAGAGTTAATCTTAGCCATTGGTTAAGGAGGTGGAATGCCTATATAAAGGCTTCACCCCTCATTTTGTCATCCAACCTTGCAAAGTGTATTCTAAAGAGAGCTTGGAGAGTTGGGTGAGTGCTCAAGTGTGAGCTTTGTAATACTTTATGAAGTATTAATAAAGTGTTTAAGTTCTCGCAAGTGTGCTTGCATACTTTACGCTTCCGCATTACTAACGCTTCCACAACGTTATCACTTCCGCGCATTAAGGTCTAAGCCATTGTTAAGGCTTGAGTTAAGGCTTTGCTAGCACATTATCGTTGGTTATTTGAGTGCTAGTGCTGCATGGTGCATCGTCGAAAACTTAGCTCATGATAGTTGGTATCAGAGCCGGATCGTGAGAGTACACTTGAAGCTGCAAATCAAAGTGCTGGAACATTGCAAAGCCTGATGTGAAAAGAGTAATGGCCCCATCGCTGGGTAGCGAGGATGAAGTCCGCAGGGAAGCCACGTGACTCGCGTGCGAGAAGGGATGTCCAATGGAGGGACATTCGCATTAGATGGGAGCACTGCACGTCCATCGGGAAAAATAATATCTTTGATTGACAAACCAAATTAGGCCAGGGTGAAGACTCCACTCGAGGAAAGAAAGTGAGTAGTGAACTCCTCTTGAGTCCTATTGGTGAAGGGATCCCCTTGAAGAAAGAAAGTGAGCGACGAAATCCTCTCGAGGAAAGGATTGGAGAGCGACACACCTAGTTTGGAGAAGAACAAAGATTGTAGTGGGTAGAGGTACAATGGCGATGCGATCCTTGGGTAGAGTCTTTCTTCCCCTAGCACGAGGATGTGCTAGATCTTCGGTGGGGGAGAATGTCACGCACCAAAGTTTTGATACATCATTGATGCATGACCGTGCCAAGAAGAGGGCATGCACACAAGGAGAATCCTACCATTGGTAACAAAAGGGATGGTGGCATCAGCGCTAAGGGTGTTTTACCTGTATGCGCATAGGTCTGGCCGAGTTCAAGCATGCAGACCCATTTAAGTGTGGGGAGCTTGTCGCTAGTCGTGGACTTAACTATGAAAGGGGTTTATGCGAGAATACATGGAATAACTGGTTGATAGCTGTTGCCGCTATCCTGATGAGCCCTTGGCAGGGCGAAACCAGTGCATGTCTGCGAGGATAAAGGCTGTCTCGGGGTTATGCGAGAGAACCTCGGGGCACCGCACGGGCGTAATGCTGCGCCAGACTCTCAGCCTGTGACACTAGTATGATGGGTTATTCTCCTCGACCTCTACATTATTATCCTAATTAGCAAGATGATATCTCAGCTTTAGGTAGTAGGTTACTCTAGATTTTACTATTTTGTTTTTTGCTTATCGGTTCTCGTGGAGGTCTTTGCTGTAGCATATTATGGCTTTTTGGCCGCTTCTAATAGTCTTTGTTTTTTAACGATTGACTTCAATGAATACTTAATGCTTTCCATTTTCTTTATTTACATTTTTAACCTTTTTACTTTAAGTAATAAGAAGCGAGTTTATGGGGTACTTACCAATATCGGTAGGTTACCCCGTAAACTGCATATAGCAAAGTGTTACCCTTCTCATTCTCTTCCTTTTACTTTCAAAATCGTTATGAATCCCTCTTTGAGATTCCGATGCGACTTAAATAGTTATATCAAGAATAGCGATGGTTGGTTTCAGCTCGATCTGTGTAGTTTGTGCAACTTAAAGGATTACATTCATATCTTCATTAAGCAAGAGAATTGTGATCGAATTCTGGGATCCCATCGAAAATGTCTCTTGTTTCGAAGAGCAATAACTATGTCCCATGTATGAGTATTTCTACGAGCTATTGATGGCTTCGACTGATTTGCCTAATCTTTTTCCATCACACTATCTTGAATTTACTAATGAGTTGATGACCTTGTTTCAACCTTCATCAGAGCAATAGACATAAGATGATCTATTTTGATCCTGGGAATGAAGATACGAGACTTTTCGTGGATTTCAACATAGTTTTGAACCTTCAATCCACTAATGCGAGTTGGCTACCCCTTGTCTGCCTTTTACTATTTGGAGTTTTCTTCTGTGAGACCCCTACTAGTATCTGCAGTTTTGCATATCTGCCTATTATTTCTCAGATGGTGGACAGAGCTTCTCTTATCGCACTGAGTTTAGCTGAGACTTTGATCTATCTACGATATGCCTCTATTAATTTTGATATCACTCACCATTGGTGGTAGTAAATTTCTCCTTCACGTAATCAATCACATTTATTTGTTTTCCTTTTTCGTTATTTCTCTCATTTGATTGAGCATTGAATTTCCTCGGGTGTCTTTAGCTTTAAGACAAGCTAACTATTTTGTCTATTCTAGAGGAAGTCCGTTATAGGCCTAATGGTCATTGAGGATGTCATTCTCTTGTTAATATAAATGGTCTTAATTATAAGTAACTTACTATCGATGAATATCATGATCACATGTTATCACACATAGTGGGGAACATATGTTGGGTCTGCCCTTGGTGGTCAGTTACCTATGTGACTACCCATGTCGCTAAACGTTGTTGTTAAGAAAACTAACAAGCTTGCTGTGGACTTGTCTGCGATGGATCAAAAGTTCAACTCAGCTTGAGTTATCATCAAGGAAAATACAAAAGATATTGTCAAGGAATTGCAGAAGACAGTGATTTCTGCCATGGGCAAGCACTTTCTTAAATCAAACTCTCAAACCCTGAAAATGGGTTCACTATACACAAGAAGCTTAATATCCTAGTAGATAGAATCAACCTAATTAAAGACAACATTAAGGTGCTCATAGACATAGGGATTGAAGATGCAAAGGACATAGACTTCACTACTAAGATAATTCATGCTATGAGTCCAAGGATTATTGACACGGAGGTACAATTGAAGGTAGTTTTGTCAGTAGGAGACTTTAGGGGACTGTTTCAATGCTCTCAACAATTTAGCTGCTAAGGATTTGATCTAATTGCTCATCTAACTCAATGCCACATTTTGCTACTAAATGAGCTCAATATCTTAGAAGTCTTATCCTTGCTTGGAAGAGAGTAGCTAGTGAATAAAATTGATCTAGTCTTGGTTGGGAAGTAGGAGATGTTCTCTCATGCCTTAGACTCTTTTAACGCATGCTTGAACCAATAGGTTTTGGAATAGTTAACAAAGGGGGAGAAGCTAGGAGAGGATATGTGTAGATCAACTCAGCAATAAAAATCTCATCTCGCAACTAGACCGCAACATCCACCGCAACAGCAGAATCTAAAGACAGAGCCTAGATCACCAGCTTCATCATCTTCACAGCAACCTCATGGAAGAGGAAGAGGAGAGCAACCTCAAGGAAGAGGAAGAGGAGAGCCGAAGAAGAGACAGACTAGATATAGCTATTAGAAGATGTTAAAAAATAGAGTAATAGATTCTCAATGTAAAGCTTAGTAAATGACGTGATTTGTGTACTTGTTGAGTTTATCAAGTTACAATAAATTTCCTCAAGTTAAGATCTTCTTAGATTTCTATTATATTGTTGGTTCTTGCATAAACTTGAGTTTTGCAGGAATCAACATAGACCATCAAGCTTGGAGAAGTTGATTATGACAAGTCTCATATTCAAAGGAAATTAAAGCTCACTTAGTATGGGGGAGCTTGTGCTGATTGAAGAAATCCACTCAGCATGGGGGAGTCTTATATAACTTATCAGGTTTTCCTATATCCATAAACTTTTACTTAATTAATTTTAGCTACTACCTAGTATTTTATCTATTCCAAAATGGGGGAGATTGTTGACCCAACTTAATAGTACTTCACGGTATTTTAGTTTTGGAGATAATAAATTACTTAGGATAGTGAAATTAATTAGGTACTAAGTAGACTCTTAATTAAGTAGTCAGCTTGAGTTTTTTTTTTGTGAAGAAACAACTCAGTTTAACATAGGATTAGTTAGGTCATGACTTAGCGTTGCGAGAGTTGTTGTGCTGAGTAACTCAGCTTCAAAGTTTTTGCGATATATCTCAACAAAATCTGAGTGCTTTATGCGATATGCTGAGTTAATATACATTACAATATTACCTTTAACTATTCTGTGAAAACATAATATTCTTTTTTATGCGTTTCAGTTTCAAAAAGGATTTGGTACAGAAAATGGAAGAATATTCAAGTGGCTCTCACAGCTAAAAGGTGTTAGCATGGAATGTTGGACTTTACTCACTAAAGTCCAATTCAAAAGGAATAATTTGACATTTCATCCTTTTCCAGCATTGTCGTGCCATTGCTACGTCAGCTAAATGATTCAATCAAAATCCTACACATTGCATCTTGCGCGCTTTCTCTCAACAAATTTGTTTGATGATAAGAGTTCTTGATGGAAATTAATCAACGGATTAATATCACGCCTCAACGTTCAAAAATCTTGTCTTTAAACGGCTTCAAAACTGTCTCAAACGGGAAGAAATTTTGAGTGAAGAGAAGAGATTTTCAACCCAAAGTCAAGAAGAAAAGTTGTAATGGCTACTTCCCAAAGCTTTCAACTATAAATAGAGGTAGAAGCAATCGATTACAATTTAGTGAATCACCTGAATTTCTAAAGTGCTGAAACTATGCCTAAGCAATCACAGCCTTCAAATTCCAATCAAGCAAATCTCAAAGCAAACACTGTAATCAAATCAGTTTGTAATAGAGAGAAATCTAATAGGCTTAGATCAAGCTAAGTCATCTATTGTAAAGGTTCCAACATTTTTATAAGTTGAGTTTCCTGTTTGTGCTATCAATTTATTCTAAATTGAGTGATAGCAGTTTGAGAAGAGTACTTAAATTGTTTGAGAGGTACTATAGCTTGGAATGTACTCGCTTGTAATCCTACCCTTTGTCAAAGGCTTCTCCACCTAATTAAAGGAAAGAACACTAATGGAATATAGCTTGGAAAAGGTATCCGGGGAATGGAGATAGGCTAGGGGCGAACCAGGATAAATTCTGGTGTAAACGTTCCTTACCTTATCTTTTATCTTTGTCAGTATTCTCTCATACATAAACATATCATTCTGTTTTATTCTTCTTGTAAAACCAACTTGAGTTGAGTAAAATTATACTCAGTACAGTTTGTGTCCTAACCAAGGTCAGCTCAAGCTGAGTGGTTTGTGAAGTTTTAACCAACAGTTTGCACACAACATTTAATACTCAACATACATTAAACACAACTTGGCTAAGAGTTTTTAATCTATAAAAAGCACAAGTTAAATGGCATTCACCCCCGACCGATTCTATAAGCTTAATGGACCAACACTCTTACTCTATAATTAATTGTCATTGCATATTCATGTTCATTCACATCAATTTAAAGTTAAAAGTTTGAGTTAAAAGGGTATTTCTGAGAAAAACTATATCTTGGTTTTCTACTTAGAAGCTGTCTCGGAGGCAACATTTCGCACTCCCTATGAAAGTTGTGATACACTCGAAAAAAGTCATTCACCTCCTCTAACTTGTTTATCACCCCTACTGGGTTCAACGGATATGCATGTATAATTTTAAGATTATAATACACTTTTGATATTTATTTGAAGTTTTTATAGGTGAATTGTAGTTTTTGCTCATGAATTGTCTTTTCCAATAACATTACACAATTATTGGTATACTTTTGAATGGCTTTTTCTTGGGAAATTCCTAGAATTGATTCATATATATAGCAAGATTATCTATATTAAACATCAGATATTTTGTATGAGTAGTAAAATCTTTATAATAATTTCCAACGGATATAATCGGTGATTTATACTATCATATTTAGTAATTATATTGATACATTAAAATTGACATTTTTCATTGTTATAATTCATAAATGTGAATGTGAACAATGTAAAAAATTCATAGTCTATATAAACATTGCATAGGTTAGTAAATTCCACACACCAATTTTCATTATCATTTGATTCTTAAAAAGATGGTTCTTTCGATTTTTGTCATTCTTTTCTCTCGTCTTCTCCTCTACATCCTACGCAGCAGTGCAAGACTTCTGACACGACCATAGGGGCCAACAAGGGTTCAACTGCAAAAAACCATCATCCGTTATTAGGGTTAGTCACTCTGGCTAACATGTTAAACCTCACGAAATCATCGTTTGTGCCGGCGATTGTGGCACAGTTGCCTAGATTGAATGGTCCAAGCGTTTCGATTGGTCGTACAGATTTAGCGGTTGATGGTGAGTTTTGCCAATTCATTGACACACCAGTGCTGCTGAGCCTTTTGAGGTTACTTCAGGGATGGCGAATGCGGGTTTTATCTCGTTGGCGAACGTTGCATAATTTGCGAATCTGAATGTTTGGGACATGCTTGTGTTTCTGCAACAGTTGCATTTTCTTGTCAATATTGGTAAATATCCTGTTGTTGGATATGTTGGTTTCAATACTAAAAGACCCTGCCTTCAGGTGTTGGATTACGTGCTTTTTGGCAACGGATTGCCTACAGATTTACTAACCAAAATCAGTTTCCTAGATGCTGCTCAAATTAAGAAGCTCAATGGTGTTTTTGGTGGCACTAATATTTAACTACATTTTTTTGAGAAACATTTCTAATATTACAACGAGAAATTTTGTCAAACACCCATCAATTTGTAGCGATGCATTTTATACAAATAATTAAGATGTCTATCAAAGTTCCTCTTATGAATTGGTTCGATGTCAATTAGATAGCAAATTAGTATCACCTATTTTGGTATGATTGATGTTCATTTTCTTAGATTTGGCATTCAAAATTCATTGTTTATTGGTTGACATTTACTTACTTCAGCGAGGTATTGGCGCCCTTATACCACCCCTATACTTAAGAGGATTCATGTAGCTCCACATTGTACAAGCGTGGTATTAAGAACACTCGTGCTGCAATTACAACACACTTAGAGCGTGGTCTTAAGTCATAAATATAATAAAAGAAAAAGAAAAGCAGAAAACGAAGAAATGGCGGGAAATTCCGTTCACCCTCCAAATCACCATCCTCCACCCTTCACTTGTAATCTGATACAGTTCTGTTTCTCTCATTCCTCTCTTTTCTACTCTTCACCCCCCTAAATCTCTGTTCCTTATTGATTTTCGGTTACGAGCACTTTTTCGGCTATAATCCTCCATTCTCTTTATTTTACGCCTGATTCCTCTCCACTTACTCTTGCTAGAATGGACGAACATCCCATCCAGTCGCCCTCCCCCTCTCCCACTGTGCCCCGTGGATCACAATCATTTGGCACCCGACTCTCCATCCAATCAGACACGGAGCCTTGACCTTGGTTCCCAGCACCAATTGCGTTCAGAATGTGCTTAGAAAGAGGAGGAAAGATTCCAGCTCTTTGTTAGAAGAAGAGAGAAGCTTTGAGTTTAACGTATAAGGTAATTCTATGGACTCTGATAGCAATTTAGGGAAACAGATTGTGAACAAAGGAGTGGAAAGTAGTGTTGGTCAGTCGGTTATTGATGTAGAGTGTAGGAGAGATGTGCCAGTTACTGAGGTGAATGAGAGTAAGGTAGTGAGTTTTGTGTTAGAAAAATACGATGAATAATTTTTTAAAGAGGGAAAAACAAACACAATAAAGGAAATATTAGTAACTCGAATTACAAAATATATGGAAATTGTAAAAATAAAAATACTATAATAAATACTAAATATAAAATAACGAAATACCGAAATAAATTTTTTACTTTGAATAAGAGGGTTCTGTTGAGGCTCGAATCGATTTCCTTATGATAGATTTTCCCCTTATATGGCAAACTATCTCTCAGGATACAACAACAGACGTTAGGCGAACTCAACCGAGTGTTTATTCTATCACCGAATGAAGAAATTCTAAGAACCTAGAGAACACAAGAGGGCTGAAAAATCATTGAATGTTGCAAAAGAAAAACCATAGAAGTAGAGAATATGGCAAATTATAAAGCTCAATGTTTAAGCCTTCTTCTTTTTTTTCCCTTCTGATCGTCAAATTGTGCATGTATTTATATATACATATATGATATTGAGATAAGGCATACTAGCCTTAGAATTCACTCCATTATTATGGGAAAAGAAATTATTGTAGGGAAGAGTATTAAATAGTCATGTACTCTTGTCTGCAATAATTTCTTTTCCTTCTTTTTAACTTAATTATTTTCTTTTAAATAAATTTTCCACAATCCCCCACATAAAAGAAAATAAGAAAACAAAGACTCGATTTGGTGATAGCATTATACAATCGATATTTGCATTGGATAGGTGGACTATAAGCCTTGAACCTTCCCTTGTGAAGGTATATTTACTTTACGGTTTGACTAGTAGACGCGATGTCCTTGAACTATTCTGACGTTTAGGTAAATGATGATATACCTCACACAAATACTAAATTCTAACTCAGTTTTAGTTCTCATGGTTATGTTCGTATGGTCATGAATAACTCCTGGTTCTGCAAGAGTTTAATATAACCAAGCCCTATTAGTTTCTTTTTAAACGACCCCACTTCAGTCTCACATAGGTGATCTCTTTTAGTCAAACATTGATGCACAAAGAATCATTAAAAGCACTTTCACTGCTTACCCTTAACCCGTTTAGTCACTACTTACATTATAGGAATGGACACGGGGTTACCCCCACAGTGACCTCACAAGGTCTATGCAATTAGGTTGTCACATTGAAATAATATCTTGGGATCTCCAATCAACATGGTTGGGTTTTCCTTCACATAGCACCTTAAATATTTATGGGCTTTAGTCCCATTCCTTTAGATGTCTTTTCAACTTGATCTCTATTTAACCCTTTGGTTAGCGAATCCGCTAAGTTATCCTTTGATCCTACAAAATCAATATAGATAACTCCTGTTGAGATCAGTTGTCTAACGGTATTATGTCGATGGTGCATGTGTCTCGACTTACCATTATACATTACATTTTGTGCTCTTTTAATCGCTACTTGATTATCATAATGTATACATATTGCAGGCACAGGCTTAGGCCTTTCAGGAAAATCCTCTAAGAAGTTCCGTAGCCATTCAGCTTCTTCTCTCGTTTTATCTAAGGCTACAAACTCGGTTTCCATTGTGGAACGAGTTAAATTGTTTGCCTAGAGGATTTCCATGATACTGCTCCTCCTCATATAGTGAACACATATCCAGTTGTACCTTTAGAATTCTTAATGTCAACTATCCAACTGGCATCGGAATATGCTTCTAGTACAGCAGGTTCTCTCGTATAATGTAGTCCATAATTACGAGTATATCGTAAATACCTTAGTATTCTCACGATGGCGTTCTAATGGCTTTTACTATGATTACTCGTAAATCTGCTTAAACTGCTTACAGTATAAGCAATATCAGGCCTTGTACAACTTGTAAGGTACATTAGACTACCTATAACCCTTGCATATTCCTCTTAATCTATGCATTCACCTTTGTTCTTGGATAATTGTATACTGGCGTCTAATGGTGTTTTGGCTATACCAAAATCACCTTTGTTAAACTTGTCTAGTAACTTATTCACATACTGTAACTGCGTTAATATGAGACCGTAAGGTGAACATTTAACTTGGATGCCTAAAATTACATTCGCTAATCCCATATCTTTCATGTCAAATCTTGAATTTAACATATTCTTGGTACTTTTTACCATCTTCTCATTGCTTCCAACAATGAGTATGTCATCAACATACAAACATAGAATTACATATCCATCATTTGTAGTTTTGACATATATACATTTATCACACTCATTTATGCGATAGCTATTGGCTATCATGACACCATCAAATTTTGCATGCCATTGTTTTGGTGCTTGCTTTAAACCATATAAAGACTTCACCAACTTACAAACTTTCTTTTCTTGACCTGGAGCTACACAACCCTCAGGTTGTTCCATGTAGATTTCTTCTTCAAGATCTCTATTAAGAAAAGTAGTTTTCACATCCATTTGATGTACTTCAAGATTTCGTAAAGCAACAATTGCAAGTATCATCCTAATGGAGGTTATTCTTGACACATGAGAATATGTATCAAAGTAATCATGGCCTTCTTTTTGTCTATAACCTTTTATGACTAAATGAGCCTTGTACTTATCAATTATTCCATCAGCTATTAGCTTACATTTGAAAATCCATTTAGAACTTAGTGGCTTTGTTCCGGGAGGAAGATATACTAATTCCCATGTATGATTTTGCAATATGGAATCAATTTCACTCCTTATGGCTTCTTTCCATAAAGGACTTTCTGCGGAACTTATAGCTTCTTTGTACGTTTGAGGTTCCGCTTCAACCATCTATGTTAAGAAGTTTGGACCATATGGTTTTTCAATCCTTTTCCTTTTACTTCTTCTAGGTTCTACCTCATGATAGTCACATTCTCTTCTTGAGAATTTTGATCATCTTCTTCAACTACTAGTTGAGGATTGTCAATGTTATCGATGTTTTGTTGATCAACCTGACTATCACATTTAATAAGTTCATGAGATCTTTTGAATCTTGACACTTCATTTATTTTCCTATATGGAAATACATCTTCAAAAAATGAAGCACCCTTTGATTCTATCAAAGTCTTTTTGTGTAATTCTGGATTTTTAGAGTCATGCACAAGAAACCGATATGCATTACTATTCTTGGCATATCCAATGAAAACACAATCCACCGTTTCTAGACTTATTCTCATTCGTTTAGGTAATGGAGTCATTACCTTTGCAAGACGCCCCCACACTTTCAAGTAATTATATGAAGGTTTTCTACCCTTCCATAATTCATAGGGAGTTTTATCTTGTTTCTTACGTGGTATCTTATTCAAAAGATAGTTTGCTGATAAAACAGCCTCACCCCATAAGTTTTGTGGTAAACCATAGCTGGTTAACGTTGCATTCATCATCTCTTTAAGAGTACGATTTTTGAGTTCAGCGGTGGTGTTACTTTGTGAATAATTCCATTCAGGGAGAAAAACTCGCCAAATGGTGCAACATATTCATCACCACGATCACTTCTAACCTTTTGAATTTTCTTATTAAGTTGGTTTTCTACTTCTTGCTTATAGAGCACAAATTTTTCTATAGCTTCATCTTTGCTTTTAAGAAAATATACATAACAATATTTTGTGCCATCATCAATGAAGGTAATAAAATATTTATGTCCTCCCCTTGATTGAAGGTATTTCAAGTCACAAATATCGGTATGTATTAAATCGAGTGGTTCTGAATTTCTTTCAACAGATTTAAAGGAAGATCTTGTCAATTTCGTTTTAACAAAAATTTCACATTTATGTGTTTTATCAATATGAAATGTGGGTACATGATTCAAGTTGATTAAACATCGTAACGTATCAAAATTAACATGTCCAAGTCTACCATGCCACAAATTAGAAGACTCAACCATATAAGCAAAATTGTTGTTCTTATTCATATTAATAGAACCATACTTACAAGAGATACAATTGAATTTAAACATTTCATTACATTCATATCCCTTTCCCACATACATGCCCCTTTTGAAAAAATCTCCCAGAAATAAGATTTTTCCTAATGTCTGGAACATACAAGACATTTTGTAGTTTTACTTCCTTGTCGGAGGTCATTTTCAGAATCACAGTTCCATGTCCTTTCACCTTGGAAGTGGCAGAATTTCCCATGAAAAGCTTCTCTCCATTCTCAACAAGAGTCAATCTAGCAAAAGATTCCTTGTTACAACATATGTGTTGGGTAGCACCAGTATTAAGCCACCACTCTCTAGGATTTGAGTCAATCATATTGACTTCTGAAATTACTGCTCAGAGATTGATGTCAGATACATCCTATGTAACTCCATCCACAACATTCACTTCTTTCTTATCTATCCTTTTTGGAAATCTACAGTCAGAAGATTTGTGTCTCGTCTTATGATAATTGAAGCATTTTCCATTAAACTTTTATTTCTTGTTAATGCCTCCTTTCGGTTCCATTTTGTACTTGGGTTTACCAGGTTTCTTGCCCTTTTTGAAGTCCTTATGGACCTCCACCATGTTGGCCTTTGCCATAGTTTGATTAACAGAAAATTTTCTTTCTAATATTCTATTATCCTCCTCAATGAGTAGGCGAACAATGAGATCCTCAACGGAAATTTCCTTTCACTTATGTTTGAGATAAGCTTTGAAATCTTTCAAACTTTGTGGCAATTTTTCAATAATTGCGGTAACTTGAAATGGTTCACTTGTCCCCATTTTCTCAGTCTCCATCGCATGGATCAAAAGTTGAAGTTCCTGCACTTGACTTACAATAGATTTGGAATCATTCATTTTAAAATCTAGGAATTGACCAACTAAGTATTTCTTAGAGCCAGCATCCTCAGTTCGATATTTCCTATTGAGGGATTCCCACAGTTCCTTAGCAGTACGCTTCACACTATATACTTCATATAGTTCAGGAATTAAACCATTAAGAATATGGTCTCTGCAGAGGAAATTAGAATAATTCCAAACATCAACAATAGATTTAACAGAAGGATCAACAACTCCTTCAGGTACAACAGGAGGATCTTCCTTCACAAATCTATCATAATGTATGCTAGTCAAGTAGAAATACATTTTCCGTTGCCAGACCTTAAAATTCACACCACTGAATTTTTATGGTTTTTCAGGTATAGTAACAAACCCAGAATTCAAAAGTCCATTTAGTCCATAACCTTTAGGACCAAATTGTCCATTTTGATTAGCTTGACTATAAAAGTTTCCAGTTTAATTTCCTCGAGGAGGACCGGAACTTGTAGATCTAGAAGCAGTTGGCCTAGAACTAACAAAGCCAAAAGTAGTTGGTCCACCAAAAAGTACAGACACAACTAGTGTTGTACTAAGAGACATTGAACCAATTGGACCATATTGTCCATTTTGGTTTTGCTCATTTTGATTTTGAGCAATTTCATCATTCTATGTGATTTGATCAACCATGATAATTTCTGAAATTTTTTCAAATAAACCAAGTTAGAACAATTTCAGAATAACAATAACAATAACAATAACAAATAAGGAAAATAAATTGTGCATACACCAATAAATTATTATTATTATTATTGTTATATCATTATTATTTATTTATTTATATTTGTTAACTTCTCTTTTAATATTTGTCAAAATTAAGTCCAATTAAAAGATTGTCCCAAATAAGTCCAATACTTTTGTCCAAAAATTAAGGTATTCCAATGTTACGGTAATCCAAGTCTCAGTACTCCAAGTCATAGTATTCTGTTTGTCTCTTTTAAGAATATAAACTTAAAAAAATAAAATCTGTCTTAGGATTGTAAGAAAAATATGATGAATAATTCTTTTAAAGAGGGAAAAACAAACACAATAAAGGAAATATTAGTAACTTGAATTACAAAACATATGAAAATTGTAAAAATAAAAATATTATAATAAATACTAAATATAAAAAAACAAAATACCTAAATAAATCTTTTATTTGGAATAAGGGGGTTTCGTTGAGGCTCGAATCGATTTCCTTAAGACAGATTTTCCCCTTATATGACAAACTGTCTCCCAGGATGCAACAACAAACGTTAGGCGAACTCAACCTAGTGTTGATGCTATCACCGAATGAAGAAATTCCAAGAACCTAGAGAACACAAGAGGACTGAAAAATCATTGAATGTGGCAAAAGAAAAACCAAAGAAGTAGAGAATATGGCAAATTATAAAGCTCAAAGTTTAAGCTTTCTTCTTTTTTTCTTCAGATCATCAAATTGTGCATGTATTTATATATAAATATATGATATTGAGATAAGGCATACTAGCCTTAGAATTCACTCCATTCATTTACGGGAAAAGAAATTATTGTAGGGAAGAATATTAAATGATCATGTACTCTTGTCTACAATAATTTCTTTTCCTTCTTTTTAACTTAATTATTTTCTTTTAAATAAATTTTCCACATCCTATAGATGAGAAGTTTTGGGGAAAGCTACATGTTGATGACAATAGTAATTCAAGTCGAAAGGAGAGTAGCAATTTAGAACAAACTGAGAAGGGAAACCTAGAGACTGTTTCTGTGGAGCGACATGAGGGAAACCAAATCGCTAATCTAAGCGATAATGTAGAGAGAAGAAGGAGATTTAGCAGATAGGAGAAAGGAAAGGGCAAATTAGTTGATGGCGATGCTTCTGTGAATATTGGGAATATTAAACCATTGGAATTAGAATAATAGAGATCTCGAAGGCCAAACTTAACTCTCAGCGGGGTCCCTCCACTCCGCCTTCCCTGCTAGATCTATGCATCAACAATCTTGTCAAGAATGTTGATACAGTCACTTCACTTGACCATGTCCCTGATGCAATGAGGCATAAAATTTGCAAAGTACTCTGTGATCGCCTGGCAATGAATGGTCATTTCTTAGAACTTCTTCTTTGTGGATCTCCTACTGAAATACGCATCAAGGATTGTTCATGGCTGATGGAGGAAGAGTTCACCAGATGTTTTGGGGCTTGTGATACCAGCAATTTATCGGTATTCACGTGAAAGTCGTTGCCCTAATGTATATTATTAAAAATAAATATACATAGGTGTATATGTTGTCTATAATTTAAGTTTTTAAGTGATTAGGAGCCTGTTTTATTATTGCTTTTCAAGCTGCTGTCCTAATAAGTTGCTCTCATAAATTTTTAATGGAATTACATATTTTAACTTTGAACAACACATTTTGGTCCATCATACTATATAATTAGGAACTGTTTGACTTGTTTTTTTCAAAAGCAACTCTGATGTCTATAGCAACAGCTTAAAAATGGAGATTTTCGAAAAGGCAGCCTAGGAAAGCAATCTCAAACTGGCCCTAACTAAGTTTAAAATACATAACACCGTAATTCATGAAGTCAAAGCATAAAACTCGACTTAGGCTTGTCAAAAATTTAATTAATATGTTCGGTTAAAGCTCAATTAAACAAAACTCGACTAAACTCGATTTAAACAAATCTCAATTTAGGTTCGAGCTCTGCTCAGGCTCTCTTTGACCAAGCTCAGCTCAGCTCGGCTCGAGTTCATTAAAAATTTAGACGAACAAAGCTTCAATAGTCAGTGTTCGAGATCAACTCGACTCGTTTGGAGCCCTAATCTTACTAATAATGAGACCCTAGGCGAAAACACAATTGAATTCATAGAAAAACCTTTAAATTAAAATTACATATTGTAATAGTAGTGTAATTATCCAAGGTTATATATATATATATATAGTTATTGGAGTTTAAAGTAAGAACATAAAGAAAAAGAAGAAAAAGGATAAAGTGTGCGTTGGATTACAGAAATGGGCCTTGCAATTTGTGACGTGCAAAGGATTAAGGTCTCGTTTAGTTGGCGAAATGACTATTCCAGGGAGGAATAGCTATTCCATGAGTTGTATGATAGTTAAAAATAGCTATTCCATCCCGTCGACGGATTCTAGGCAATGTTTCATCTTCTTTCATTCATTTTTCTCCTATTCCACAGAATAGCTATTCCGTCAACCAAACGAACTCTAAGTGGCTTAAGCCTAGGATCAGGTCTTATGGTGGAATAAAACATAATTCATAAGGATTTTTTTTTAAAAAAAAAAATGCTTTCTATTCTGCCAATCAAGCTGTCACTAGGGGTATCCGACTTCCGATACTAATATTAGATGACATATATCATAGATTTATGACATTTGAAAGATAATCTTAAAAGAGCGGAACGATGTTGAATCCCTATGAGTGTTTTGAACTTCACTTTTAGTTCATAATTTCTTATAATGATCAATTGGTCGGTTTTTTATTTCTTGATTTGGAAAACATGAATCATGTTAGTTTTGAGGTATGGAGCATATTACTTGATTCTTCATGAATCGACAAAATTGTTAGTTTCCTATTAACATTTTAGGTCATATTGATACATGTTACAGACGTGGTATTACATTTCGGAAGTAAAGTACTTTATTACATTTAAAAGATAGTGTCAGTGAGATATATGAAAGTAATATGCACGTCTGATATAATTTAATATGTTGTAGTAATTATCGTTAAAACGTTTTTGACTTCTTTTGAAGATGACAAAATATCTAACAAACATAATTAAATTTCATTTATGTAATAGACAATCTAACAACACATTTAACAGTTTTAAGTTATAATGATCTATTAACACCTTAGTGATAAATATGTTTAATAACGAAAATGATATAGCACAAGTGAATAGTTCATTCAACATATGCTAGCTAGTTTTATGATCGAAACATATATTGTTACCCGCGTATTTCAAATATGAAAATTTAAAATATGAAAATATGAAAATTTGTTTCTTTATAAACAAGAGTTGTTCTAATTGGTATTTAGTGCCATGAATGAATATATTTTCTAAACTCAAATTCGCATCCAACAAATTTCCAAATATTAAACAACAATTATTTATTGATTATAAATACTACATTATTCATGTTATTTTATCTTAGAGATAAGGTGATTGTGGAGTTTTCCCGTACCATATTATTCTATATTATCCATGTTATTATTATTTAGGTTTTCAAAGTTGAAATAAAAAATCATGTGTCATTTTCAAATTTCGATTGTACAACTTAATGGTCCAAAGTTATTAAATATGTGCAACATAACACCCTAACCTAGTCTCATCCTAGGCAGTAAACAACATGCACGTTGATATGATAGTAACTCATGGCAAGTCCAATGGTTCTCATTTTTTGAAATTCTTCAAAATGAGGAATGATTGGAGAATCATCAAATCCAACCATTCCTCATATGGTATATTCTCAAATTAGAATTTTTCAAATATGGTGAATGTTCTATTCCCCATTTTGGAGGATTGATTAAAATAACATTCATTTTTTTTATTATTTTTAGTTTTTGTTTAATTATTCTTTTTCTTAGTTTAATAATAAAATATTAATATTTTTAAAATAAATTTGATTTCGGGAATGGAAAATAGTGAAGATGGTTGAAGGAAAAACATTATATATACTATAAAATAGGATTTGAGAAATTAAAAATAGAAAAAATGATTAGACTTGTTCTCAAGCAAACAACTGTTTGCCACTCGAATAAATGGTAATAAAAAATAAACAATAAATTATAAACATTTAAAGCTCAAACTTATCAAATCCCTTTTGTTCCTCTTTTAAGTTGTCTTTCCTTTTGTCCAAAATTCATGTTCCTCTCTATATGAAATTGTATTATGAACTAGTTGTACTGCGAATTCATCAGTGAAATTTCCGAAATATTACGTCTCTTCTTTTCGGACCACTTTATTCTGTCAAAGGTGAAGAATAATATTGATACTTCCTCTGAGCAACTTAGTAGCATCAATATAGTGATGGCAACTCAGACGGCTTAGTTTCATAAATCGGAGAGGAGTTAGCGAAAATAAAGACTAGCACTGATAAGCTTCTCAATGAGTTTTTGTAGAAGCTTGACACCAATAATGATATCTCCCACAACATATGCGATACAATGGAAAAGATGTCCAAGGTTATAATTGCCTATGATAAGAAAGTACAGAAGTTATGAAGAAAGTGGACAAGCCTACACTTAATTTAACTGAGATGGATCAGAAATTCAACTCAGCTTATGCAACTATCAAGGCCAACACTGAAAATGTTGTCAAGGAATTTTAGAGGAACTTGATATCTTTTATGGGCAAACTTTTTCCGGAATCAAGTGAGTCAGTGGACCCTGATAATGGTATAATAATCAACATAATGAAGAATATCAGAGAAATATTCAAATTATTGAAGATAATGAAAATATTAAGATTTAGTTTCAAATTTCATATTCGAACAATGTAACAGACATTGTATCTAGTATAATGGTTGTTATACCTGGTATAATGGTTGTTATACCTGGTATAATGACTGTTATACCTAGTATAATAACTGTTATACCTGAAATCAGTGGTTATTCTTATGTTCGCGTATTTTGAAAAATGAAAACTTAAATTCACGTTTTATGAAAAATAAAAAACTTGAAATGAAAGATTTGTAAAATTACACTGTGGCATGTCCTAAAATTATTTTTCCCTTTTCTTATAGTCCCATAAAAACCCCTTAAAAGAATTTCCTTGTTATTCTTTTTTTATTGGACTTGAGAACAAATAATTTTTTCTATACTTCTATTAATTCATTGAAGTTTCACTTATTTTGTAACTTGCTGGGGTTTTTTTTTGCGTATGTTTCTAGTTTTCTCTAGTAATTCCTCCTTTTAGTAGCTAACATACATTAACAAGTTAACCATTATTTTTTATTGTCCTTAATATAAAAATAGGATCACTCACATATTTTGTTGCTTGATTAGTTTTGAAAAAATCTAATGAAGTATGCAATTTTTTGTATTCGCATGACTAGTTAATATAATGATAGGTAGTTGTGGCAGCACGATTTCGCTAGTTAATGTAATGATCGGTAGTTGTGGGAGCAAGATTTGTTGACTCGATATTATTTTCTCAAACTTGAAATTACTTTTTTCCAATCGAATTTTTAATTAAGTAGAATTTTCTTAATAAAGTATGTACCCTTGCGGTGGATTGATCCTGGAATCGCCACTGCTAGCACTTAAACCCTACCGACTAGCGTAAAAGTCCCACCTAGACTCTGATTAATCCCTGCCTAGATCTCTGATGAATCCGGCCGCCCGATTAGTGCCTAGATCTTTTTAAAACACTGAAAAATATTACAGCGAAACTTATTATAACAGTTTAACATAAAAAGACATATTATATTGGCAAGTGTACGTCCAAGGTTTACTCTTCTATTTGGTTTTTTATAAAAAAAAGGAACTGAGAAGGAATCATATAATACAATCAATTTTATAAACATTAAAAATTAATGTATATTTCTATTCTTTTCATTCGGGCAAAGAATTGTTTCCAAATAAGAGGAACTCCATAAGTTGCAGAAATTACTTGATGAAGGTGGTCTAATGGAATTCATGGTCATTCTTTTGCATATGAATGTGGAGCACTTCTCTTGTTGATGGTCAATTGGATCAAATAGATGAATATGCTGCAAATGTTAAAGTTCCTAATTGTGGAGAGGTTTCAAAGGAATCTGATACGATTGAAATATAGAGCTGAGTTTGACCGTTAATTGACTCCACGTGTCTAGCTATGATTAGTGGTTTATTAGTTATTAGTTAAGAACTCTGTCATGCGTTTTGAGTTGTATCGCTGGTGCTTTGGTTCTCTTCTTCAATTTAAGCTAAATAAAGCTTAGCCCTATATAACCAGAACTTATCAAATCAAAACAAAATACTAGTTTCTTTCTCTTTCTATTTCTCTCTCAAGAATTCGAATCGTGACACTTGGTATCATAGCGGTGGTTCTCGGAATCTGTTGAGATGTTGGTTGCCGGAAACACCAGAGATATCGTTCCTCTGGTTTTACCCTTGACGGTATCTAAGGGTTATTCATTACAGGTATTGAAGGATTTGGAAGAATTGATAAAGAATTATAACAACGAATCCAATTCTTCTTTCTCTCTGTATGAATGAACTGAAGAGTTCCATGGTTGAGTTGAGGGAGCCAATGAAATCTTCCTATGCTGAACTCAGTTTGAAGATTGAATATGCTATTCACCAAAAATTTTCTGAACTCTATAAGAATTATGTTGATGAGAAGGAACCGGGAGCTGATTCGTTCGAAGTCAAGGTTCCAAGGTCTGAAATCTTCAAATCTGTTGTTGTCATTGAATCACCAGAGATTAAGCGGGAATTTATCGAACCAAATATTGAAGTTGGAGATGCTGAGTTTGAGTATTTTCTAGATTCGCGAACAGTCTCCAAGTTATCGTTGATGTCAAATCTGCATGAGTTAGAAGGGGATGGCGATATGCGGGAGTTAGATCCCGATCCCGACCCCGGTGAGTATGAAGTTGTAAAAGTCCGTGGAGCTGGAAAACCAGAAAAAACTTATGCAAACAATGTTAATGTTGGTGATTTTAGTAGTGTTCAGAAGTTGTTCGAAGAAATACCAGTAAAGAATATTGAGGAGAAGGTAGGTAAAGCAATGGAAGTACATGATAGTGAAGGAATGGAGACAAAACATACCAAGAAACCTAGCTATTAATCTTCTGGCAGTAAAGAATCGGGTACTTTGAGTTCAAATTTTAGTAATAAGATAATAATGGAAACCAGTGGTAGCGAGATTTGGATTTGTAATAGAAATTTAATTGTCAGTCAAAGCGATTTGAACCTTGAGTTGAGCTTCAATTTGAATAGTTGGTTTAATGTAATTGAGAATGTTGACGATTCGAATAATTTGAAGGAATGTATTAGATTGAGTCTAGATGTGATTAATGTTGGGGCATTTGAATTCATTTTGGAATTGCTAAAGTTTGCTCTGCAGTCATGGGAAACAAATACAACTAGCGAGTTGTTTGCTGTGAAGAAGAGTAAAATTAGTAAGGGTAAGTTGTTTGCTCTAAATGAATTTTTTTGTTTTAGACTTTTGGTTATGGATTGTTGGAGTTTTGGTGATGTTGGTTCCACCTCTGATGCTTGTACTCTTAAATTGATTATGGCCATTTATGAGTTTACAATTCTGAATCTTTCGAGGGTTGAAAGTGATACTAATAAGGTTGGAAAGGTGAAAGTGATAGGTAAAAATGTTCTTAAAAAGAAATTTCTTAGAAGGGGTGAAGGGTGGGAGAATCCTAGGTCTAGTATTGAAGTTGGACTGACTTTACTGGTTGTAAATTGTGGTGGCATAGAAATGAAGGTGGGCAGAGAATCAAGTAGGGGTGGAAGTGTGCTACAACCTCAAGCATCAATTGAGGATGTGAATAGCGTGCCTAATGGATTTCGTAACAGGTTTTTGTCTAGTTATTTTGGAATTTCGATCATGTATGGGTTTGATGTTGTTCATGGTCACAATAATGTCAACAATGCAATTCTATTTCTTCATAATGTTGGGACTTGGAGCTGCTGGTAATTCTGATTTGGAGAAAAAATAATGGCATTGCACACAACACTTATTATGTCTGAGTCAACAAGGCATTGACATGGTTATGGTACCCTTCACCCATACTAAGTTCATTGATAATGGCATAAAATCTACACTTGTGCTCCAAATAAGTTCTGATGGAAATTTTTATGGTGATTATGTTGGTTCTACTACTTCAGAGTGTGCAAGTAATCATTGGAGCATGTCCTTTATGTTTAGTACTTTTGTGGTAAACATTGCAGTAGCAATTAACTTACCGATACAAGGTAAAAAAATGGCGAAGAAAGGAAATGTGCCTGCTGTCAAGCTCTTGATCAGATGGACACTAAGCAATGCTGACTCCGCTACTGGAAATTTGCTGAAGAAATTCACTGTAAACTTCTAGACTTCGACCAAGAGGCAAAGTTTTGAGAGGGGTGGAATGGTACGATTGAAATATAGAGCTGAGTTTGACTGTTAATTGACTCCTCGTGTCTAGCTATGATTAGTGGTTTATTATTTAATTAGTTAAGAAATCTGTTAATCATTTTGAGTTGTATCGCTTGCGTTTTGGTTCTCTTCTTCAATTCAAGCTAAATAAAGCTTAGCCCTGTATAATCGGAACTTATTAGATTAATCAAAACAGAATACTAGTTTCTTTCTCTTCTATTTCTCTCTCAAGAATTCGGATCGTAACAAGATCCTGATAATTCTCCAAGCATGGTGATGTCAATATCTTGATTGGTCAACCGACTTTATGATAGTTTCAATGGTTTTTCTTAACAAGAATGCATTTGAATTCTCAGTTCAGTTTTGTTAGTCATACTGATCTCTATCAAAAGAACACGGTATTGTGTTTCTAAGTAATTAAGTACATGTTTGTATTGTCTCTAACATGTTCTCCCACGCCCAACAACCTACTTGAGCAATCCATATGATTTTCTCTTAGATGGAAATTATGTTATTTGTTATTTACATCTGTAGAGTGTAATCATTAAACTACCTGCATTTATTTATGGAAATCTTTTCAACTTTTTTCTGTTTGTCATTCCAGATTTTCAATGAATTTTTTCTCTAATTTGTGTTATATTAATTACGAGAGAGATTATAAAATAAATTAATTACAAGTTGGTAATTAAGGCCCTGTTCAGTTCAGTTAAGTTAAGTTCAGTTAAGTTCAGTTAAGTTCAGTTAAGTTCAGGTCAGTTAAGTTCAGTTAAATTCAGTTCAGTTCAGGTCTATTAAGTTCAGTTCAGGCCCATAAATTTTAATTTTAATAATGATTATTCTAATTAATCTTTAATAAAAATTAATAGTAATGATAATAAAAAGAAGAACAAAGATAAAAATTTTAATATAAAA